>JAQJVL010001845.1:0-22500 GCA_035578905.1 Stictocephala bisonia
GTTATAAATATTTCTTTATTCAATATGAATGTCGACACTGAGTTTTACTGTAAAAAGTTATCAACAAAGTATTCTTATCATTCGAAAGAGATGGCAAGCAAAATATAAAAACAGAGAACTCGGATAAACGTTGGCCATATGGGAATAACCGTAAGCAATTATCTAAGCAGGACGTTGTTTGTGTGTGGGACCTGAGGAAGGAGAGGGCGGGGCGGCTGTCTGGAGAATGGGAGAGTGGGTTAAGAGGAGGGAAGTGAGACAGAGACGAAAGAGCGGTGTGAGAGAGAGAGGAAATAGGGCTATGTGCAGCGCAGCGTGGGGCCTCAAAACAGGTTTTGGGGCCTCGCCACAACTCTCCCATATGGATGGAGTATCTCTTTATATAGTAAAATCAATGGTATTACTAACCAAGTTGAGCCAACGCGCAAGCAGTGGTGGAAGACGTGGCTGGTTCCGTTTTGCTCATTCTCGTCTGTAACGCAAGTGGTGTGCGCTGTTGCCAACCCAAGCAGCCGCTGCAGAACTTTTACCTGCCACACAACTTGTCCCTGCTTGTGACTAACCGCTGTACGCTCTGACCGTCCAGGCCCTGCCTACCCGCTGTGAGTGATATCTGCTGCGCCTTCAGATTCTTCGGTACAATTGATATACCTGCCCGCCTCGATTCTTGCAGAACTGCTGAGCTGGCGTTGCTAAACTACTGCATTTCATCACATTTTATATAGTACTGTGCGAATCATAAAATGGTGTTGACACGTGGAATGTAAAACGTTGCAGTAAATGTTATTGAGGAAATGTTTATGAGCTCGGAGAATCTTGACGGTGACACTGAAACTTTAGTTACCAATATTTGTGTAAATTTAAAAAAGCTAGAAGTTAACAATCCTCATATTAATGTTTCTGACTTTGAATCGGACATATATAGTTTGCTTAAGTATTTGGACAAAGCTTTGAGTGCCTCAAAAACTCACGTGGAAGCTATTAATAATTTGAAAAGTCACATTGTAATCCTTGAAACCAGACTGGAGCGTGAAAAGAACGAAGACAGTCTGATCTAAATATATCTTACAGTGAATTAGATATTGTCTTAGAAAAAAAAGACGTTGTTCTGAAAGAGAATTGTGTTGTTACTTCTAGCTTAGTAAAAGTTAAGGCAGAATTGAAAAAAATGTCTAATGATTGTTTATTCTTAAAAAGCGTAGTAAACGAGAAAGATATAATTATAGCTAAGCTTAGTGTTGACTTAGAAACTAGTGAGAAACAAAGGTAGAATTAACTAATTTTGTACTAGAAACTGAAGTCGTCAATAAATGTATTAGAGAAGAAATCTTGGCTTAGTAATAGATGAGTCGATGACAATATTCTTGACTCCTATTTTCAAACTTTTAATAATAATATGTGTGAAAATCTAAACAAACTCATTTTCAATTGGCCCCTCTGTTTCTCAAATTGTAAAGAATGGTAGTTCTTACTGATGTAAAGGCTCTTTTAGAAGATATTAGAATTTGTAAAGGCTCACTATGCTTTCTTATGTATTAAACCGATAGTGTAGACACTATGAAGGCGGATACTGGCTCCCACTGGAGTTTATTGTTTGTTGATATATGTGGGGCAGTCAGTATACAACCTTGATTCAACTAAAAGGTGTCAATGTGTCGACTGCTAGATTAATAACTAGTAAGGCTTGGGTTCAAGGAGGACAGTCCTCCGTAGTTGATTTGTGCTCAACAAAAAAACAGGTATGAATGTGGTCGAAGTGTACTGGTCAATGCTAAATTTATAAAGGAGGGGATTTTGCAATATTCCTATTAATGGTCTTACTTTTTTGATTGGTATTCACTGTTTAGGCAAAGGCCATCTAAGCACTGTGTCTGTATACAAGCGCACCTCAGTTTTTACGGAGACAACCTCAGGTGACCAGGTTAATTTGGCGTCTGCGGTCATAACTAGTCTTAATGGTATCGCTTCCGATTTTGATAAAAGTGTCAATGTAATGCGACCAAGGGATCTTTCTTTTGAATGGAAAACTGTAAAGTCCAATAAAAAACAACGTAGTTTTAAGGCCAAGGTAAATTCTTTGACAAGTGGCACCGATGTGAAATGTACAAATCGTTTCGAGTTCCTTGCTGTGGGGGATAATAGTGTAAATGACTCAACTATTTGTAATGCATCAGGGAAATGGCACCTGAAGTCTTTTAAGATAATCAAACCTAAATTGTCTGTTAAGTTAACTAGAAATAGTAACTTGAAAGCAGGTAAAGAAACCTTTACTCAAAGATGTGTATCTCTGACTTCTGTAAGAAGAAAGGTTTCTAGTGGCAGAGTTAGTACTGAATCTCCAGGGGAATCAGGTTTTAAGTCTCATGATACCGCTATGTCCAATGTTTTGTTGATCGGGGACTCTCTGTTGCGTTTCTCTGGGGAAAGATGTAGGATGAGTGGGGCTATCGTGGATGTAAATCCAGGTGCTAGAATATCTCACATCAGAGATAAGATCATTAAGTATGAATCAGCGCAACCAGAAATTATTTACATTTTGATTGGAACTAATAACCTTGTTCGTGGATATGACGGTGGCGCTGGCTATAACGGTGGCTGTGGAAAAAGAGCGATTCTCCACTAAATGGCGGACATGTTGAGTACTGCTAAACGAACCTTCCCTATTACTACTGTGATTTTGAATAGCATTCTTACAAGAAGGGACATCAGTAAGCTAGCCCTCTTCCATTTAAATGAGCAGCTGATGCTTATGTGTAGTAACTTCAATGTTGAGTTCCTTGACAACAGCTGTGTGATCCGAAACTATAATCTTTCCCGGCAAGGGAGACACCTCAATCGTAAAGGGAATTATTGTCTTGGGAATTTGATATTTCAGTCATTGAAAATAGTCCATCAAGCCTGTCGCTCCATATGTACAGGAGGAGCTAATGATGTCATCTGTCTCAGCCCGCAGGTGTCTGGTCATGTTGCTGAGGGTGATTGTGTCCCGGTGAGTATCACCCAGTCGGGAAACGAGATCGAAGAGCTGCCCCTTGTTGTAGAGTAGCTCATGTAAACTTTAGATCATTAAACAGTGGTTTTACAGAGTTGTGTTCGGTAATTGATGATTTTCAATTTGACTTTTTGGGAGTCACTGAATCATGGCTATCTCCGGATGTTCCCTCGTGTGTGTTCGATGTACCTGGCTACACACTTCATCGTTGTGATAGGCTGCCTCAGCTGAAATGCTGTGGTGGTGGAGTGGCTCTGTATGTGAGATGTGATTTCAAGTTTACTCTTGTTCGACTGCTCAACGTAGATATTCACATTGAATATGTATGTGGCTTGGTTTGTCTAAAAGGTCAGAAGCTGTGTTTCTGTTTCGCATATAGACCACCGGATGCACCATACTCTTGTCTAACCTCTCTGATACATGCTTTGTTTATTGACATGTCACCTGAGGTAGATTCAGTGATACTGTTGGGTGACCTGAATGTGAATTTTCTGGGCCAAAGAAGAGCAGATGTTAGTTATCTTTAAAAAACATTTCAATCTCTGGGCCTTGTCCAAATCATAAAGGAACCTACTCGTACAACTGGGAGTACATCTTCTCTTATCGATGTCATAATTGTGGATAAAAATGTCAATACAGACGTAGGAATTGTCGATACCTTTAATATTTTTGATCATAGTGGTAAACGTATCACTGACCACAAGCTGATATACTTTGACGTGCTATGCGATAAAACTATCCCCAAGGCTAAGTTCATCTCTTATCGCAATTTTAAAGAATTTGATTGCGAAAAATTTATTGATATTGCCTCCAGTGTGCGTTGGGAAGACATAACAACTCTGAAAGACGTTGATGGCATCACCAATAAATTAACGTCAAACATTATGAAAGTCTTTGATGCATGTGCTCCAATGGTGAGAAAGCGAATAACCAGGAATAAAGCTCCTTGGAGTGATGACAATGTAATTGCACTTACACAAATTAAGAATAGGTATAAAAATGCTTATCTTTTCCTCAAAACACAAGAATCGAGGCTCGAATATTGAAAGGCTCGTAATGCCCTTAATGTGGCAGTACGTCTGGTGAAGAAGAAGTATTTCACCCAGAACCTAAACGTAAAAAGCACAAAGAATTTTTGGGCTATTTTGCGTGCTGGTGGTATTCTGAGTAAAAATGAAGTAAAGCCACATACATTTTCATCAAAAGAGCTAAATGACTACTTTTCCACTATGGGCTGTGGAGGGAACATAAGTATGGATAAACTGCGTTTCTTTAACCAAAATAGGTGTGAAGGTATCGCTTTTCCTTTCGCTTTAGTGTGTGTGTCTGAGGAAAAAATAAAAGAGCTTATGAACAGCCTTGCAAGTACTTCTTTTGGTACGGATGGAATATCCATTTCTATTGTTAAAGATTTAAGCCCTTTTTGTATTGGTGCAATTACACATCTAGTCAATGTTTTCCTGACTACTGGAAAGTTTCCTTCCGGGTGGAAGCAGAGCATAGTGATTCCTCTTCCAAAGTCTAGCAATCCTACCTCAGTTTGTCAGTTTCGACCTATATCCATCCTCCCTGCCATCTCTAAAATCCTGGAGCGGGTTGTCTCAGAACAGGTGGTTGGCTACTTGAAATCTGAGGGTTTACTTCCTGGAGCTCAATCAGGTTTTAGACAGGGATTTAGCACTTGCTCCGCGCTTCTGAATATCACTTATGACCTACTTTCTGCGAGGGATAAGGGTTTTCAGAGTTTGGTTACATCTTTGGACTTTTCGCAAGCTTTTGACTCTGTTAACTTTGACTTATTGTTAGCAAAGCTTAGATTTTATCATTTTGACAACAATTCAGTCAGGTGGTTCTCGTCGTATTTACTTGGGAGAACTCAGCGTACAAAAGTTGTTGATCGGTTGTCTCCTGTGCTATCCAGAACCGTTGGTGTCCCACAGGGAAGTTGAACTGGGACCAATTCTTTTTCATATATACACTGCAGACTTAAAAAAAACAGCTGGAGTTCTGTTCTCTTCACTCTTATGCAGATGACTCACAGCTGTTGTTGTCTTATAAGCCATTGGATAGAGCAGAGGTGGTGCATAGAGTCAACTTGGATCTGGAGAAGGTGAAGTCATGGTCGGACGATCATGGGCTTCTGCTTAACTCGGGTAAATGTTCTGTCTTGCAGGTGGACGGGCCATCTCTGAATTGTAAACTACGTAGTTGCTGTAATCAGTTTGTCACTCTGGATGGTAAACCTTTAGTAACATCAAGTTCTTTAAAAGTACTTGGTGTCACTTTGGATTCTAGTCTTGATTTTACGAATCATATAAAAACTATATGTAAAAGCATCGTGATCAAGCTGAAAACTCTGTATAGATGTGTAAAAATACTGCCAGTGTCTGCTAAGCTAGAAATTGTCCGCTCAACAGTTTTTCCTACCATATACTACGCTCTTCCGTCTTTCGCTCGTTGCCTGTCTCGGGTAAATGTCATGATTCTCACTAGATTGCAAAATCAAGCTCTTAGATTTGTTTACAATCTCAAAAAGTTTGATCACATCAGCGAATTTAGATTAAGCTCTAGGGTGCTATCAATTATGGATTGCTGTAACCTACAGACTGTTAAACTTATCTGCAAAATTCTCCAGACTGGGAAGCCTGAATATCTCAGGCAAAAGCTTATTTTCAGACATGAAATAAACACTCGCAGTACTCGACAGGACAGCCTACTTCGTTTGCCAAGCGTCCACCTAGAAATTGGCAAGAACGCTTTTAGTTACTTTGGACCGGAGATATACAATACTTTGCCCCGTGCTTTGAAGAGCCTCAGTTACTGTTCATTTAAAAAACATGTTATAGAGATGTTTATATCATTTTATTCTGTTTTAGTTTAAAAAGATTATTATTTACTGTACTTGTATGTTGTGACAAGAGTTGTCTTGTAAATCAGAGACTGTATCTTTGAAGAACGCTTGCTAATAAAGACCTTATTTATTTATTTTATTTATAAAAAATAAAACTCCAAAAGTTTCCTTTGGACATGGTAAATTAGTGTACACTTTAGAATTGTTGGTTATAGAATGTAATATTTAAGACATTTCAACTGTAAGTATAAGATATGTGGAGTTTAAGTCAGTCTACTCACTTCATTTTTATTTTCGTAGGTGATGTTGATTAATGAATATGTTGGCTGTTAATGAAACTCGAAGTGGAACATAATAACAAACACCATTTGTAAAACATTTCAACTTTAAGTATAAGAATATATGGAGTTTAAGTCGGTCTACTTACTTCATTTATAGTTTCGTAGGTGATGTTGATTACTGAATATAGTTGGCTGTTAATGAAACTTGACAGGAAAATTAAAACAAGTGCCATGTGTAAAACCCATACAAAACTATTATTTACTCCGTTCATATTCCAATATATTATAAGCGGTATTCGTGCTTCCCTAACAAATACGTAGATGAAGAAAGCCAGCAACAGGAAGTTGAAGAATCTGTTCGTTAGTTTCACATGTATTCTCCTAACAAGCTCGTGGAGGCTTCCTGGTCCGTTTCAATAACGAGAAAACGTCATAGCCTGTGAAATAAAACATAATATTACGAAATTGTTTTGAAATACCCAAAACCAACCTAACAATTGTTAATTGTTGTGCTTTATGTCTTGCTAATAAAACAAGTATAATAAAAAGTTAAATAAATAAAAATATTACAGTAAAATTTTCAGAAGTATTCAATTTTATGTAAACACTTCTGTTTAAGTAATAGTTACACTACAGTATTAATTTCTTTTTTTATATTTCCATTTATTAATTTATAAGGTAATGTATTATTTCAGTTATCAAGCATAAATCGATGCTTTTTCTGCTTTGAGTATTCACATTGTTTAGATTTAGTTGACTCGAATTTCTTTTTTCATGCTTATGTATATTTTTGTTTTGACGAAATGTATGTAAATTATATTTTTTTAATTAAGCTTTTGTAATTGAATAATATTGGGAGCTTTTATTTTTAATTTAATTTGTCAATAGATATTTATAAGGGTATATACTGTATGGAGAGTTATAAGGTACTTCACATATGTTAGACAAATAACTCTTTTTTTAGAATTCTAAATACTGTAATTGATATATATATATATATATATATAATATATATATATATACAGATATATATATATATATATATATATATATATATATATATATATATAAAGTATATATATAAAACTCAATTTACTATGAGAATGTGTATAGTAAATTTGTAATAGTACATATTCACTAAGATAGTACTTTAATATTTATAAACAGTAGACACCTTCACTAAACAATTTTTGTTATTCTGGGCTCGACAACGACACTGGACTATGTACAAACATTTCAGATGTTTCGGCCATATTACAGTAAGTCATCCTCATGGCGAGACGAACAATGTATCAGAGAGCTGGACTCTGTCCTCTCAAATACAGTCGAGTTCAGTAATACAGTGTTCGTACTCGCTCGTGAGATGGCTTACTGTAATATGGCCTAAACGTTGGAAATGTTTTGTACATAGTTCAGGATCATGGTCGAGTCCAGAGTACGGGGTCGGTGATAGTTTGGTACCGCATAAGAGTTTGTTAGTGGTAGTAACGACTATAGTAGCCTATCCATTAAGAATAGATACCTTATTCAGAGTTTTGTATCATAATCTACTTGTTTCCAAGATTATTCCAAGGAAAATTAATACAAATCTTATTCGATTAATGTGTAAGTTCTAGTCTCAATACATTTTAGAAGTTAAAGTTATGTCATATGTTATGTTTTAGCTAAGTAGAATAATTAATTGTCAGCATTAAACCAATTAATAAATATCTTTGTTGTAAAAGAAACAAATATTTCCAATTTGACATAGCAATTTTGAAGTAAGTATCAATCTAAAGTTATTATCATGTAAGAAATATTTAGTACATGTGGAGTTCATATTTTATTTAAGGAATATCATTAGTAATAATATGATAAGTAATGGACTTAAAGAGATCCTTGTGGAAGACAGTAATTTAAATATTTTCCTCGTGAAAGTTGACCAACCGTTTTTACAAATTGAAGATATGTCTTAAAGTGCGGTCACTACCTCCAACTCCACTACCTCAGAAGCGTCAACTCCCTGCCACCAACACCGTGACTGCACTCTCCATATAACCCACTACAGCAACTGTCTCCAGCACAGTAGCTGATGTAATTTCAACACCTGTTGTCCAGTTCGCCAGATGATACGTCTCCCTCCCCTTCCAACTTACCTTTGCTGAAAACATAGCACCAGCGGAGGAATTGGCAGAGCTTCTCAAGGAAGTTAAGGCCATATTAACCACTCAATAGAATCTGACCAACGACTGCTACAATACACTTACACCGTATTTCTGCCTCCACAATCTTTGACAGACTCTAGACATCTGAACAATCCTGTACAGTTGAGAACACATCAACACAACATACAGATGCTACACTAATAAATGACGAAAACGAATGCATTTGTATGAATCATGAGAACACCAGTCTCAAAGAAAAACTCAAAAATGCGGAGGAAGAAATTTTAAATCTTGAGTCATTAGTTAAGTCAAACAATAAAATATTTGATTGGTGCACAATATTAAATTAAGAAACTGTAAACATTCTTAAAACATCCATTAGATGTCTTGAAGCAGAGATTACCCATCTGAAACAGCAAACAAGCAGTTCTCGCATCGCAGAATGTCAAATGCCAGAAATAAGCCATCCTGACAGATTTGAAGCACTGTCCAACATTAGCTGTAATGAAAGGGATGACTCAGCATACACCGTAGTATCAATCAAAAAGAAAAGACAATCTAGAAAAAAGACAAACCAGACAAGAATGAAGAATAGAGTGGCCAAAGCAACCATTCAGAACACCATTCCATTTAACAATGTTCTGGTGGTTGGTGACAGCCACACTCGTCATCTATCCGCCATAATGCAGGATTTACTCGAACCAATGACCAGGGTCACGGGAGTGTGCAAACCAGGAGCTGGCCTACTGGAAATCACTCCAACTTCTGCTCCACCACGCAACGGCTGCTATGTTATCATGGGGGTCTAACGACGTAGATGCCGGAAGGGTGAATAATATTTTAGATCACTTAGAGAACATAATTCAGGAGTGTACAGCATACTCTCAAGTTCTTCTTGTGCCTCTTCCTCCACGGTGGGATATTCCTCGCAGCAGCCCCACTCACCAGAAAATTCAACAAGTGAACAACTTTATGACTGAGATCTTCGAGCGGTACGACGGAGTAGACATGTTGACTGTGAATGGGATAGGCAGACAGCACGTCACTTCTCACGGTCGAGATTCGGGCTTCGGGCAAGAGACTGCTAGCTAGCGCTATAGTAAAGAAGCTAGGAATGACTACTCCAAGACCACGTCGACTGGCAACCAGACCATCAATCCCCACGTATTCCCAAACGTCCACCCATGAATACGAGTCATATGCGGATGCGGTGCTGAGGACCACAACTTGTTCGGCGCATACATCAACAGGGCCCACTGACCTGACCAACTGATCTCCTATTATGGATAAGGCTAGTGTACACAGACATACTAACTATCAAACACAAACTTGCCTTCAGCATTCTGTTTTTTTAGGGCCCCCACTTCCCAGAAACGGACAAAATTAGTAAAATCAAGACAAACTCAAACAAAATCAAAATTTAAATCATCAACTCAATTCAAAATTCACAATCAGCAACAAACAAGTTAGATGAGATTGAAATAGTTTGCAGATAACTGTGTCTGGATCTGTTGGTTATAACCGAAAGTGGTTTTAACAATGACAATATTGGTATCTGTCAGTTGCTGAATTTCAAACTAGGTAACACATATTGCAGACAATTATTTAAAGGAGGTGGTGTAGCCATTTTCTTGAAATATGACCTGTAATTCGAAGCCTTTGGTGTTGGAAATGCAACATATAAGGATTTTGAAGCGACAGGAATAAAAATCCAAGCATCGAACAAAAGTATTTTTATTACCGGTATTTACAGGTCTTCCAATGGGAAATTTAGAACTTTTTTTCAAAATTTTATTCTTTACTGACTGACAGACCAGGAACGTGATTACGTTTTGTTGGGTGACTTGAATATTGACGCACAAAAAACAGACGACATTCCTACTAAACAATTTTGTAATTTACTCGAGATGTTTGGGCTTCGATTATTAGTCAACTGTCCAATGAGAGTGACTGCTACATTACAATTGACAATTGACAAGGTCATTGCTAACATTCCTAGTGTCATAGTTTCGGTGGTAGATACAGCAATTTCGTATCACTATGGTCAAGTGGATATTATTAAAGGGGAATCACGTGAAATTACAAAAAGAACAAGAAACTTAAGGTCTGAAAAAATTCGAATCTCGAAAGAAAAATGGGACTTTTTAACTGATAGTAACCTATCTTTTGAAAAAAATTCAAAATGTTTCATAATTGTTTTATCTTTTATATCGATAGCTACTGCTTATTAAACACTATAAAATTGAGAACCCAACATGTTAAAAACAAATGGATTACAAAAGGAATCCTGGTTTCACGAGAGAGACTAAAATGTTTGTCAATTATAGATTATATAAAACAACAACTGATGAGCATTTTAAATCTTACTTTAGGCGTTACAAACAAACTTATAGGAAGATAATTCAAGCAGCAAAAAAATATTACGTCTCAAAACAAATTTGAAATTCCATTAATGTTTCTAAAAAAAAACCTCGACTTTATGAATAATAAAAGTAAAGACCTTACATAAATTAATATTGAAATAGAAAAAAAAAATTGTTAGTGATGAAATAACAATCACTAACCAGTTTAGCAGTTTCTTTGCCACTGTTGCAAATAAAAAAAGACTCCATCCGCTTGCAATAGCTTCCACTAAAAGACAAGCCCCAGTTCCATCAATGGCTCTTCTGCCCGTAAACGAGGAGGACATTTCAAGAATTATCAAAGAGCTCCCAGCCAAAAAATCTAATGACCTTAATTATATTTCAATTTCACTCATATGAAATGCTTCAAGCATATCCTGAGCCCCCTAACACAATTGATCTTTCTTTCAAACTGGGACATTTCCCTCATCCCTAAAAACTACCAAAGTAACGCCAATTTTTTAAAAAAGGTTATCATTGCTCAATCAATAATTATTGGCCGTCTAAATTTTGCCAATAAGTAAAGGTGGGTGATGTTTATCAATATTTACAACAGGACATCATTCTTCATCGACTTTTAAATCCACATCAGATAACACAAGGTCTAGGGTCTTACCTAAATCATTCCAAACATTATTTTTCAATGAAATGCCATAGGATTCATTAAAAAAGAGCAATTGCCTGCATACCTCATTTCCCAATTGCAATTTATAATTAGTTCCTGTAATTTGCAAATTAAAATCTCCTATAGTTAATATATTTTCCTTGTTTAATTTATATGACACATTTCATTCATATCTGAACGACGGCAAAACTTCAATATAATTTCATGAGGGGACTCAGGCATGTTTGGATTCTTTGCCAATCTATGCACAGCATCTATCATCGTGTCATCCAAGTTAAAGTTCAGGGCATTAGCTACTCTCTTCACAACTGCAACAATATTTTCATTTTTTTTCGGAACACCGTTAATTTCCAGGCAGTTACTGCGAGAGTATTGTTCTCCTACAATACGTTTCTTCTTAGGTCACTGACAGACCTTTTTAAAACAACATTTTAACTCTTCAAATTATCAATAATTGAGGCGCAAGTTGTAATACCGTCACTATTTTTACGAGTAGTATCCTTACAATCTTCTATTTTGTCAAAACATAAATACATGGACATGCTCATGTCCTCCTTAAAACATTTATTGTCATCCTTTATCTTACTAATTTCACTCAAACATTCACTGTTACCTAACTTAACTCCTCGTATTTCATTCACTGTCATATTGTCTTCTTCTTGGCTAGAACTATTATTGCGAGTAGTACGCTTGCTGGACATTGTTGAGTAAAGCCGCTTATTGCGTGACCTTGACAAGGGTCACTGAAAAACTTGCTGAAACGGCACGTCCAAATCGCTCCTAACCTCAATGCCTACAAATTAACAGTTTTTATGGATTAACACTTATCAGCATGCACAAATACTTCTTTTGGTTAAGAATACTACTATAAAGTCACATGCACTAAATCACAAACAATAATCACTTTAATCCATGCACAAACACTAAATTCTATGGAACGATGAAACACGCGTCAACCAGTGAACATCATTATCCCCTCCACTGAAGAACTGCTCAACTGAGAGAAAGTACGTAGAGGTGGGTTTCGAGATTTTAAGTGACCGTTCTGACGAGGGTGATCCTGTGTAATAGGGAGGTATGGAGCATTCAAGATCTCATTGAATTCTTTAAGTAGTGCCTACTGACGTTTTATCTCTGGAAATATTGCACAGTACCGGGAGCCAAGGAAGTGAAGTTGCCATAAGAGTACCACTGATAGCTCTAATGACTCTATAGTAGTGTTTTTTAATATTCTATACATTTAGTATCTATGCAATGCTCACATATACATAGTACATATATGTTTTATTTGAATATATATAAATTTAGTACATCTACGTTTTAGTATCGTCTTCTATGTTCCAATAAAGCATTATTAAGTCTTTTAAATACTTACTTTTAATATATTTGGTCACATTTGTATCATTTGATTCTATATTAATATTATTTTATTGACAAATGGGTTTTATTTAATTCACTACCATCAATAACTGCCATAGGCTTAGCGTTGTCTAATTATATTCCCTAAAAAATTATGATATACAGATGTAATAGTTGGATTTTTATTGATTATTTTTTATCTTTATCAATAATCATGTTACTAATCCTTCTAACAATATGGATTCTTACCTTTAAAACTTAGATATAGACCATGTGTAGAGTCAAACTCATTTAATATTTCTTTATCTCTCTTTCTTTTACACCTTTAATTCTACAAAGAACTATTATTAAAAATCATTACAGTTAGAATATAATCAGTTTTCTTGTTTGATAACCATGATTACCTGCGAATATTTAATTTTTAGGTCTTTAATATTTTCTATGTAAATGATTTATTGACTCCAGAATGATTTCATGTGCTGTCGATTGTGGATGTGACTACTCAGAATTTTGTTGTTTACTAGATTCAATTTTGTGTATACTAGATTCAATTTTCTAGAATCATTTGGAGTTACTTCATTGAATTAATAGATTTTCTCTAATGGTATAATTAGTTTGATCATGATTTGTATAACATGATTTCATACTTCTTTTTATTTTTCTATTATGACCTGAGATAGCCAGATCATCGTTGTTTTCAAATGGTTAGGCCTATTGTATTTTTTTTAGTTCTAGTGTCATTGCCAAGAGTTTATTGATATTTTCATCTGAGAATAATTTATTTCTAGAGTAGCACTTGTTTTTTTCTACATTTAAGTCGTATATGATATAAAATTTAGCAACATTTGTTGTATATTAAAAATTATTGTAAATCATCCTGATCAATATTAGATGTAAGGCATTCAAAATCTCTTTGAGAATTACTATTATGATTTGTTGAGATATTGTGTAATATAGATTTTGCATTAATAATGGCCGTGTAATTCACACTCATAGTGTTATATTGCTGTAATGGTTTTACTTCATGAAATATTTAATGTCTGAATTGATATTTGTAGCTGTTGTTTTTCGATATATATACTGTTTTATCTTTTGTGCTATGAAAATTTAATTTATTTGTTTCTTATTAAAGCCAAATAAACTACAATTTGAACCTGTATTACTCTTTTATTGATATCTTTAAAGTTGTCAACATAATTATTATTTCCACGAAAAATCCCATATGTAAATGTATTAAAGCATATTTGGGTTAGAGTATTCAGAATATCACAGTTAGGTCCATTTTATGATTTCAGTGATTGAAGGGCGATTAGCAAAACATAGTTTCTTTATTTTGAGACTTCTTTGTAAACATTTAAAAATAAGTCATTTAGTCACATTTCGTTCTAGGAAAAAGTTGTGTGTGTGTGTGTGTGTGTGTGTGTGTGCGTGCGTGCGTGCGTGCGTGCGTGCGTGCGTGCGTGCGTGTGTGTGTGTGGTTGTGTGTGTGTGTGTGTGTGTGTGTGTGTGTGTGTGTGTGTGTGTGTGTGTGTGTGTGTTGTGTGTGGTGTGGTGTGGTCTGTGTGTGTGCGTGCGTGCGTTGCGTGCGTGTGTGCGTGCGTGCGTGCGTGCGTGCGTGCGTTCGTGTGTGTGTGTGTGTGGTGTGTGTGTGTGGTGTGTGTGTGTGTGTGTGTGTGTGTGTGTTGTGTGTGTGTGTGTGTGTGTGTGTGTGTGTGTGTGTGTTGTGCGCGGTGTGCGTGTGTGTGCGTGTGCGTGTGTGTGTGTGTGTGTGTGTGTGTGTGAGGGGTGTGTGGTGTGTGTGTGTGTGTGTGTGTGTGTGTGTGTGTGTGGTGTGTGTGTGTGTGTGTGTGTGTGTGTGTGTGTGTGTGTGTGTGTGTGTGTGTGTTAAAAATATATTCTTTAAATTTTCTGCATATAATTTCAGGTATTTAATTTTAATTTAATTAATTTCAATCTAAGACTTACAATTAATGAATACATAAACACATAATAGTGGGATACTGTATGGAAGTTACTAAGAACCGTAAGTTGAAAACGGTACGTGAAAAACGGAGAGTATTTTATTATTTTAAATTGATAACCCTGCATATTTAAAAAATGCAAACTATTATTTTTATTTCGTAAACATTAAAAATAATTTTACTCTTTTTATACTTCAAATATATTATAGACTGTATGGTAAGTATTTTAACTATTTTTGATAAAATTACAAATAAGAATAATATAATAAATAGCAATATTGAACGATTGACTTTGAAACTTTTATTTAGCGCGTAAAAAAGTAATATATAATGAATCACAAATATTAAAATACAGACTATGTTAAATACTTACAATGCATACATCCGGATATTTCTCTGAGAAACCTAACTTGAAATGGTCTTCTTTGATCTTTAAACTGTAGTAGATTGTCATTTAGCACCTTGTATCGTGTTTTTATCTGGTTCATAAGTACCAAAAACAATTGAACCACGGAGAGAACAACCAGAAAATAAATATTAGTAATGAAAGGTATGTGAAGTAAAAATACTTCGTAAAGATTGAGTAACAAACGGAATAGAATAAATGCACTCCAAGTGCAAGTATAATATGATGTAAGTACTTGAATTGGCTTTTTTAGCAAATTGCTCATCAAATGGCCTCAAGATTCTTTAGTATGGTATTGAAAATCTTCTTACCACATTGGATATTGTTTGATATCGTTACAATGTTGACAGTTATGTTGTCAAAGAGTAACGTTAATGCTGCTACGAGCTCATCCAAGGGCGAGTTAGTGAATGAAAGTATAGTTAAGTAATCTGATTTTGTTAAAATATTAATTGTTACAAGTATTACTACTCCATAAGGTAAAAGATACCAGCAAGGTGCACCATAGTCGACACGGCCTGGCTGAATGTACACCGGCAACAAACCTGACAACTGTAAAAATCTACCGATACAATTTGGAAATAGGGAATACATACTAATTCACTCCATATTTATTTTTTAACCATTCATTTACTTCAAAACCACCACTCTACCTCGTCTGCCACAGAATAAATTCAGTAACTACCGATCGTTAAAGTAGTAAATGTCAATTGTTCAGTATTTAAACAACTTGTCAAATTAAATTATTAATGATAAAATGTCACACCTAAACAAGCACGTGACGTCACTATTATGTTACGAGTGTTCGCTGATAAATACAATGGATTGATGACCATTAAAATGAAAAAAAATTTAAAATGAAGGATGGAAACTTTTTATTAAAACCAGATGTATGATAGAAATATATTACAAGCAAACAGTTAACAAAAGTCTAATGTCATTAGTGTCACAACGGCAATATGTATCAAATTATGACAGGAATTAAATTTTTAAACGAAGTATATGTTTAATATGTATTTAATTGACAAAATTTTTCTAATTATATCTTTATGACAGCAGACAGTAACAATTATTATTATTGGAAAGTATGTCTTGCATATTTTATTTGATATGAAGTTATTGTTCATTTAAATAAAACGTGTTATTGTAATCTACTTAGCTGTACTTAACAATTTTCACTAAGAATATATGTGAATAACTGAGTTGTTTTGTCTATTTGCCAAATGAGTATTTATAATTAAAAAAACTACTGCTTAGTGAGGTATTAATAAAGTATTCAAACCAATTATCAAATCAATTCATGTATCGTTTTATCCAAAAAATATTAATCAAAAATTTTTTAGTGCTGAATAAAAGTTTATGTAGTATCTTACAGCCATTGAAAAAGAAAATTGAATACCAATTTGTTGAGGATAATAATTTTTAAGAACATTATAAGTATGTCCAAAGTGGAAAATAGGCGAATATTTTAAAAATATATTTTACAGTTTTGACTCTACAAAAAAGACATTTGAAATATATTTAAAATATCCACAATCCAAACCCCGTAATTTCTGTTACAGTCATTTTGTTTTACCTATACAGAGATTTTGTATTTTAATATATGTTAATTTAAGAATCCATTGTAACATCCCAAGAGGTGATATTTCTGAACATTATATTTCCTGTTAAAGAATATCAATACTTTCCATTGATTTTGGGTTGCTAATGGAAGTAAATGTCTTCAATGTTTCTTTAATTGTAAAACTTTATTCCATTAAATTTTTATGTTTTTTTTAGTATGAACTTAAATTTTAATTTGATCAAACAGTAGTAAAATAGAATTAAAAAACATATTAATGCGTATCTGTTAAAAATACAATAATATATTTAAAAGTTTTAGAATCTTACACGATGGTATCATCCACAAATAGTTTTTGAGATATTATCAAAATAAAAATTAATTTAGCTGTATTACAGAACAAGGAAGCTCAAGATTACTAAATTCTACTTCCAATTTTACCAACAATTCCAAACTATTCCTACAAAGTATGATGTAACTATATAAATTATATTTAAGTTATACTCTCACATCGATGCATGTCAAAGTTGTGTACATGATATAGCTGATGGAAACCAATTTCATCTTATGTTATGAATCATATTTCTTAGTAAAGTAAAGAATAAATCATGTATACATTTCACATTTGCACTTGCAGTTTCACGATATATTAATACAAAATACTTAAATCTAAAGTTGACAATGTTTGTCCTGAATGGAAACCAAAAGCACTTAAGGTACTGTAATTAAAAAGGTAACATGTGTTATATCTGTATTCAACTCATGTATGAAATCAACTAAACTAGACGTATCATTGTAGCTATAATGAGCAAATAATATATTCTCTGTGTTCATAGTTGTATTGTTGTATTAAACAATAATATGTCTGGGTTACAGACCATAGATCCTTAGACAATACTTTCTTTAGAATTATTTTAAATGTTTATCTTTTGATGAATCGCTACAAATATGAATTACTATTACACTGTATATAATAAAAAATATATATATTTGTAAGCCCTATTTTGTTTTCTATTTTATTGTAAAACTGATGCACTGAGAATTTTGATTGAAAAATGACGTTCTATTAAGTAATTCAAAGGAGGAGGATTTGAGGTAAATTGCATTTTGTCAAAATCGTTTCGATAAAGGCTTAATTATTTATGATAAATAAATCAAATGTCATTTATGTCATTACCGTTATCTTATCGCTTCTCAATAATCAAAGAAGGTATACATTTGTTTAATGAGTTGTGTTTTTATAATAACAAAGAAAATAAAAAAACAATTTGATGAAAATTAAAAAATGGAATGCTATTACATTTGTGAGGCTAGGTAAATATACTATCCACAATATTTAATTACAAATAACTTTTGAAATATGCTGCAATTGGTCTAAGATGTACGAGATACATATTTACTTACTAACTTTACGAATACAAATTTTAATTAAAATGTCCTCATTGCCGATGTAATAATAAGACTTACAATATATAACAGAGTTTATACTTACATTATATGTGCTAGTGGATTACGTTAGGTGAAGTTATATAGCACCTAATTATTTAAATTGTTCTCTTATAAACATATTGTGCTATTTATATAATTAATTTTATTTTATTTACATGCTATTTATAGACAAAAGTCTGGTTTTGATACATTTATTTGTGTCAGCGGTCATTGAGGCTTTCACAAAATTATTGTATCAAATATCTTTAAAAAAACACAATATACGTTTTAAAATTATATTACGAGAAAAATTATTAATAAATAAAATAACAAAGTGTAATACACAATATTAAACATATATTAAACAAGATATGAAAAGAAGCATACTATCAAGCGCATTAATAACAAAAGCATGCAACCAATACATTACTCATAATGAAGCTTGAGAAAATATGTAATAACAGATAATGACTTCCAATAATAAAAAATGACATGGAAAGTCATAACGTTAACCTGTAAGTAGGTTTACGGGAATAATGGAAAATATGTTAAGAAAATACTGTCCACATTATGATAAAAAACTTATTTATTTTATGTTTTATAATTTGTAAAGAAAAAAGTTACATAATCCAATAAAATTTTTAAAAGTATAATAGACATTACAAAAACAAGATTGTCTTTGTCATGTGTATGTATCATTTTCAAAGTTAAATATGTATATAATCTCTTTAAAAGGGTTATATGCCTCATTTAGTAAGCCAAATTCATCTAATTTGGGTCTAGTACTAATATGCCTCTTTACAAACGTTAATACATCATCAGTAAGGACTACATTATTTCTTCTTCAAAATTAAAATCAAACTCTTTATTGGACCAAATTAACAATAACAATTTGCATTAGCCAAGTCATACTAATATTAACTAAAACTAAACAGCATAGCTCGTAACATTTAATATGTGACATCACTTAACCTATATAATATGACAAACCTACGTCACCTTCCTGACAAAAAATCACGAACGCTGTAACAGGCAAGATTTACAAAATGGCCTTTTAGACGTTTTTTAAATTTTGATGTGTCTGACTCCTGCCTAAGAGAGAGTGGAAGTCTATTGAAAAAAAAAAATCCCATTATATACTGTATGGTTTTTGAAAAAAGGTGTTTTGTGTTTGGGGACGGGTAGTGTATTTTGATTACGGAAAGAATAAGAAGTTTTATGTGAAAAGTTAAATTTTGAAAAGTTTTGACTGACAATTTTCAACGTTTCTTGGAAAGGATAGTAAAGTCAATATTCATGTATTTCAAAATATTTATTTGCACGATTGGAGTCTGTTCATATTATAAATAGTCCTCACAGCTCGCTTTTGGAGTTTAAAGAGGAATAGAGTTTCATTACTCTCATGACCCCAAATAGGTAGAGCATATGCCAAGTGGGGATATATCAGCCCATAATATGTTGCCAATGGGACTTCACTGTTTACATAATTTTTAAGGCTGTGCAACACATATATTCCATAACTAACCTTATTGGATACATATTCAATATGGTTGTGTAAATTAAGTCTCTCGTCCAATAGCAATCCCAAAAACTTGTCACTACTGCTAGGGTAAACTATGTTCTCGTCTATAAGAATGTTGAACTCACGCCTAGATCTCTCTGTTAAGTAAAAGTTCAAAGGTTGTGTCTTTAAAAAACTATCCCAGTTCTTAGAGTCTAATTGTACTTCTACATCATTAATGAAATTGAACATAGACGTAGTTGTGGACTTCCTTTTCATAAAACCATACTGGTTTTTTTATAAAATTTATTTAGTTCCAGAAAGTTCCATAATCTTATCACCATTGATTTTTCAAAGATCTTTGAGAAAACAGACACAAGTAATATTGGTCATAACTACTACATCTCATTGTGTTGCCTTTTTTATAAACAGGTCTGACCAGTGATGTCTTCAAACTCTTTGGAAATGTTCCATGTCTAAATGAAAAGTTAATTAGATGGCACAAGGGCTTTAGTAGTGCAGTGATACCCTTTTAATAATAAAGGCAGGAATTCGATCAGAGCCCGATGACTTCTTATTTTTCAAACTTTTATAATGATGTCTATTTCTGTCTCAGTTGTTGGACGTAGAAAAAGGGAGTTTATAGATGTTCCCCCTGAGGTTATATTGGCAAATGTTCTGTTTTTATGCAATTTGTTATTTTTGCCAACACTTGTGAAGAAAATATTAAAGGCCTCGTAAACATCTTTAGGATGAGTAATTTGTTCGCTATCAGTTTCTAGACTAATTTATTGTAAGCATGCTTTGTTAGACTTTCTTGTCCTATTTATTATTTCCCAGATAGTCTTAGATCTACTCTCAGATTTCTAAATGTTACGAAAAGTTTCATCTGACTTTGACTTCCCGATCATGCATCTATATTGATTTTTTAATCTTATTGTAATGTGGACGTAAATGATGAGTCAATTCAAGATTTTTTGTTTTCTTATATAGATCAAAAAGGAGTTTTTTAATTGCCTTAACATCATCTGTAAGTTTTATTTTCTTATGGTTGGATTTTTTATTTTTTTAAGATTCTCTGGAAATGCCACACTAAAATAGTATTTAACATTTGATATAAACATGTCATATTTAGTATCCAAATCTGAAGCAGCATACATGCTGTCCAAGGTCTCCTTTGAGATAAGAAGGTTAAATAATTGTGTATTTAAATCAGAGTATGACCTAACGTACTTTAATGTATCTGTGGGTATTGGCTGCACATTATCAATATTGAGTGTAACATTTTGTGCATAGTGATCTGACAAGCCTTATACAACAACTATACCTTCAACGTCTTTAATATTTGTGAATACATAGTCTATGAGGCTTCGAGATAACAGGGTCTCTCTGGCATAGTTATCGATGATGTTAAAAAGACCAAATGAAGCTATTAAAGTGCTAAGATGCTGAGCAACAACATTTTCAGGTCACCCATAGTAATGATAATCTCGTGACGACTACGATTACGACTACGACATTAGTAACCATACTTATTGATGCAATCAGTGACGAGATCAAAAAAGGCGTCATGTTGAGGTGAAGGTGGTCTGTATCTTCCATTAAAGAAATCTTTTTTTCTCCAGTTTTTAAAGAGACTGCTGATGGTTACAGACTATCTCCATAACAAACTCTTTACAATATAGTGATTTACACTTTACACTAGGCTTAGCCAATATTCCAGCACAACATCTCTTTAAATGAGACTTACAGAAGGATGTTACACATTGGAACTCAGTAGTGTAATTCGCCGGTGCTGACTCACATAAATCAAATGGTTTGACAGGTGAGTTTTTGACGTCACGGTGACGTCACAATGACGTCATAGTGACGTGGGTTAGTACGTCAAAGGGATAATTTGTGGGTCAAGGTCATTGGTGTAGTTTTTGAAAAAGCCTTCTTGGACAGAACGACTGCTCTGTCCAAGAAGCCTTTTTCTTTTTCTTTTATATATTTTTTTTAATTTATTTAAAATATAAAAATTTTACAATATGTACATCTTACAGACTAAACCTACAGTAACAAACTACTTAGTGCTGGCTCTGGATCTGGGTGATGTGTTCTCCTTTTCTGAGTCGTCTTTGAGTACATCAACCCCGAAGTCCGCTGTAGAGCTTGCAACTTCTTCACTCCCCTTCACCTGCCCAGTACTGCATTATACAACTCCTCCCCACACTCGTCAGCTCCGATGCGGTCTAGTAACTTAAGGAAGTCGTCTTCGCGATGTAACACATCGCTACAAATGCAATAAAGAGGCCCGAAAGTCACCTCAGGGTTCGACTACATGCAGTTGTTAAAATATTGACCGTACTTTGTAACTTTGGATTCAGTACAATTCATTCGAAACTTAGTACTCTCAATACTCTGCGCTATTTCACCCATAGCGTTCAACTTTTCCAGCGCCTCAGAACTCCAAGAAGATTTTGCTAACCTGACGTTAAGTAACACCAGCTCCATATTTGTGTTCATATTGAATGTGATTGCTTCGACTGCTGGCGTGCAGTGATGTTAGAAAGCAGCGAACTGTAATGTATAAGAGAAAAATCATGGTGGGGGTAACATAATGTGGTGGGGGGGTTGCATGAATCCTCCTAGCGTGGTAAATTTCGTCTAAAGTCTAAAGTCTCCGTCATATAGACTATAAATGCTTCAGCATCAGTCTTAACGCAGGATTTCAATCCAACTTGTTTTAAAACCCTCATTTTTACACTACTCACAAACAGCAATCTACGAGTACATACAGAGCTAATGTGTGAAACCTAATGTAAGAGGTAAAACCTATAAAGATCACCAAGTTTTTTCCTAACGATGTTATCGAACCCCTTTAGTACACTTACTGTTATAGAACGATGGTTAAAATATAGCAATATGATAGTGCTAAGCAAATACTACAACTTTTATCTTAACACGGGTTTTTGATTCAATTTGTTCTTAAACCCTCATTTTTACA
>JAQJVL010001845.1:27500-141495 GCA_035578905.1 Stictocephala bisonia
GAACCATTCCTCGAAAATCATTAGTTCTGTATTGTATATTATCATACCATACATTAATAATAAAAATATAACATTAATGTTTAAACTAGCTCAAAATATATAAATTTATATAATTCGTACATTTCAATAATTTATCAGCATATGTTAAAATGCAGACATAATAAGTGAAAGATAATATTACAAAATATTTACGATAAATCACGATAATGTAAATTAACTCGTTAGAATAATGCTTATGGTCTACTCTCTAATAAAATTCGCAAAGTCAATTTGTATATTTTATTTGATTTTGAAGGGAAAATTAAATATATTTTATTTAATTATTCATTACAAGACATTGTAGAGATATGGCTGAATATGAGTAGTGTAGGAGTGCACTGAATTTATATAAACGAGAGTAGTAATTGTTATTAACTAATATTGTCTTCCTTAAAAAGGCTTGTCCATTATTCACCCAATAGCTAGGGCAACTAATAGATCTACAGCTTTACTTGGAATCTGAACCACGTAGTATTGGTCTGATAGATAATAGAACATAATTCTCTTAACATATTTAACAAAGTTATTTTATTCAATTTTTGATATTTGTTGTCTTTTATCTGTATTTCCATTGTTATCTATTTATGTGTTTTGGAAAGTATTTAAAAATAAGTAGCACAATAATCCTATTAAGGCAGAAATAATATTTAAAGTTAACTTATATATTTTCCTTTAAATGATTATTAAATTTTAAATAAAACGAATACAGCAAATATATACTTTTCCTTATGATATGTACTTGCAAAGATTTTTTTCTCTCTGGTGGTTTGGCAAATTTGAAGCTTTAATTTAAATATGAAAACAATGGTCTAGTATTAATGCGCATATCCTGCAATGTATATTTTATGTACTTCTTGGACCATTTTAATTTTCATGATAATTAAAGGCATGAAATTCCAGCCATAAGTTTTTCTCCTTCCTCAGTCAGAAACTCTGTTTTCAAAATTTAAAGTACTATTAAAAACTTACATATTCCGTTTATATATTTATTTTCATAAATTTTTAACCATATTTTTAGTATTTATATTATTTGAAAGCAACCAAAAAATTGGAACGTAATATGGGACATGATATATTTTTATTTCAATAGCATCAATGAAGAAAAACAGTTTAGAAATATCGTTTTTTATTTAATGGCAGCAGTGCAAACATTAACTGTGTCACTTAAGATATGCAAATGGTCATTGGTGAGATAACGTAAGACAAGCTCGTACTATTGTTTGGAGAGCAACGGTTGAGTTGTGTAGAAAACATTTTTATAAATGTTTTGTTCAAGAATGACTTGATACAATTTGGTATGTAACTCTTAAAATATTACTTATTTTTGCAACTAGTTAAACAGTTTTTTCAAGGTTTCTCCTAACTTTAAAATTAAAGCTGGAAAATACTGACTGATATTTCAGGCATTCAGGTGGTAAGTACTATCTTGATTAATTGATCATAGTAAATTGTCGCATATACATTGTCTTAACTTGCTGTTGAGTCTACGGTATTTTGTTGTACTTTTACAATACTTTACATAACTTCTTTAAATAAATATTATTTCTATCTTTATAGTTACTATATTACGTTTCAATTGTATTTACATACATTTTGTTTTTGGTATTAAATTAATAAATTTCTCCTGTTAGTTAAGCCATTAGTAACACACACTTGGTTTACATTAAATATTTTGTCTAAGTTTTTAATTGCTTCTAACAATCTGATTTAATTTCAATACTTTTTAGTTTTAACAAGTTTATTTCGAAATATAAATTATAAGAGTTGTGTATTATAAATCCTTACCATTGTTCTTGTGAGTTCTCATACCGGTATTTTATAACTGTACGTTAGAGTCAGATATAAATTGATTTAACATTTAAACGGCTTAACTTGTTTTGTTATATTGCACTCTTGTATATTTTAATAGTCATATTTGTGTTATTAGCCTGCAGTTTATTTTTGCTTTTAGAGGTTCGTGTCAACTATTTTTATAATAATTGTTATCTAATCTATTAACATAGCGATTAGGTGATAGCATATTGTTACAAATTAAGACTTTTCATCAAGCTACCGTTCTCTTTACGGTTTTCCACAAGATTACTTATATACAGTACTTAGAAAAACAATTTTAGTCTTTATTTGATTGTTAAAGTGATAGGATATCGGGAATTTTCCATTAGTAGTAGAGAATTTACTTGGTTAACGTAGTACTTTTCATTAAGTTTCCGTTCTCTTTATTTATACAGTCGGTACTAATACTCAACCTTTTGACAAAAAATCTTTTATTTGACTGTTAAAGTGACAAGTTTGTTAAAAAAATTAACTTTTGATTGTTAAGTGTTTACTTGTTTAACGTAGTACTTTTCATCAAGCTACCGTTCTCTTAAACGTATATATATAGGACACCTTTTAAAAATATCATTTGTATTTTGCCTGTCTTTGTGTCAGCATTACATAAGTTCTGTTAAGATGACTACCACTAGTGCTCTAAATGGTAGTCTTTTAAATGTCTCATACAAAAAAGTATGCAAAAAGAAATCCACCGATTACAATGATGTTTTGAGTGCTCTAACTAATAAGAAAAACAATATTCTCCATGAAATTAGGTCCCAATTGGGTAAAATGATAAGCCTTAAATGGTACATTGCTGTTCGTGTAGGCTTTTTCAAAACTATAAACAATTCTGAAATTTACTCATCACCTACCTTCCACGGTAAAACTAGGGCTTTGTTGTCATCTGATGATCTAGATAAGCAATTTATGGAAGCCCTCGACAAGATACTGGAGAGTATGACAAAGTATATCAGAGACGGAAGTGGTTGGCAACTAAACAATGTTGAACAGATAGACTTATGTATAGTAAAATACCAACCCCTTGTAGCAGCTTCTTACATACCCACCCCTAAAAGTTTGGCAGTTACTAAAGGAATAATTAATATTAAAAACACGGACAATAAATGTTTTCTTTGGTCTGTTTTGTGTGCACTACACGGTCATGATGGGAGTAAACATTACAGAGTGCAGTACTACAAACATTTTGAGCAGGAAATCAACATGTCAGGCATTGAATACCTAGTTAAGATTACAGATTTAGATCTCTTTGAAGAAAATAATCCATCTCTGTCTATAAATGTTTTTGGGTACGAAGATGAGCAAATACATGTCATAAGAGCGACTACACTGAAAAATCGCAAGCACGTTAACTTGTTGATATTGAATGAAGAAGAGAACACACATTACTGCTTGATATCTGACCTTTCCAAGATTTTACCACGTCCAACCAAAGATCACAAGAAAGTACATTTTTGCAACTATTGTATTCAGTCATTTCCAACTAAAGAATTGTTACAAAAACACGTACCAAACTGTACTCCTGGGGAAATCTGTAGATCAACATACATACCAACACCTAAAATTCTTGCTCATCCTAGCAAATGAGTTTTGAATATTAAGAATAATGATCAAAAATGTTTTATGTGGTCAGTCTTGGCACAAATTCATCCAGATACACATCAAAACAACAGAGTAAATTATTTCAAACAATTTGAGCATGAAATTAATATGACAGGTATCAATTATCCAGTCTTTGATCTAACACAAATCGATAAGTTTGAGAAGCTCAACCAAACAATTTCCATCAATATCTTTACTTATGAAAATGGTGAGCTATATCCAACTAGAATAACAAAGGAGAAAAATAGGGAGACACATGTTAATCTTTTATTCCTATCAAATAAGGAAGGTAAGCAACACTATTGTTTCATTACCAGCATGTCCCGCCTTCTCTCACATTTGACAAAACATAAAAATGCATCTTATTACTGTAATTATTTCCTCCACCGCTTTTCATCAAATGAACTGTTAACTGAGCATGAATCCTTATGTACTCCTCATGGTGTTCAAAAGACCAAACTGCCTAATGAGAATGACAAGTTGATGTACTTTTCAAAATACACGCTATGTCATAAGGTCCCCTTCACTATATATTGTGATTTTGAATCCTACATTGTACCTATAACAACATCTTTGAACGAACCAGGAACATCCTACACTACAAACGTATCAAAGCACATTCCTTCAGGCTTTTGCTACGTCATTATTGACAATGATGGAAAAGCTATAAAACCACCAGTAGTGTATACAGGTCCTAACGTCATTGATACGATCCTCAACAAACTGATCGAAGAAGCCAACATTTTGGTACCAATACTGAAAAATAACGTACCTAAGGATATGACACATGAGGACAATGAAAACTTTGAAAATGCTACTGACTGTCATTTATGTAAAAAACCACTTGGGGAAGATAAGGTTAGAAACCGCAACCACATTAATGGAAAATATATTGGATCTGCTCACAATGATTGCAATTTGCAATACGAAGTCCCTCAGCATATCCCTGTTTTTTTCACAACCTGAGAGGTTACGATTGCCATCACTTAATCCAAGGCTTTGTTAAATTTAAAAAGGAAAAGATATCTTGCATCGCAACTACTAGTGAGCGTTATATATCCGTAACACTAGAGTCTCTTCGTTTTCTTGACTCCCTTCAATTTCTGAATGCTTCACTTGACACTCTTGTTAGTAACCTTGCTCCGGAAGGCTCAACTAAATTTCCAATTCTCCATCAATGCATTGAATCTAATCAATATCTTCTGATCCGCAAAGGTGTATTTCCATACAATTGGTTGACTGAGACATCCAAACTTTCAGAGACACAACTTCCTTCCAAAGAAGCATTCTACAACGACCTAACCCAAACTGAAATTTCTTATGAAGACTAAACACATGCCCAACTTGTTTGGGATACCTTCCATATAACTATTAT
Source organism: Stictocephala bisonia (assembly GCA_035578905.1). NCBI lineage: Eukaryota > Metazoa > Arthropoda > Insecta > Hemiptera > Membracidae > Stictocephala > Stictocephala bisonia. Next base: position 32,350 of record JAQJVL010001845.1, read on the forward strand.
GAAAGACTATCACGATCTGTATCTTATGACAGATGTTCTCCTATTGGCTGACGTTTTTGAAAATTTCCGAAACACGAGCACACAATATTATGAAATTGATCCCTGCAATGTGTATTCTGCTCCTTGTCTCGCATGGAACTCCATGTTAAAGATGACGAATGTGAGCCTTGAATTGTTAACAGATATAAACCAGCATCTATTTATTGAGAATGGTGTTAGAGGTGGTGTTGCAATGTTTCCACATAGATTCGCCAAAGCAAACAACCCTTACCTTCCTGATTTCGATCCCACAACATCGACCAACTATCTCATTTATCTCGATTGCAATAATTTATATGGAAAATCCCTAAGTGAGCCGCTTCCTCATACTGAATTCAAGTGGTTACAACAACAAGAAATAGATCAATTGAATATTAGAGAAATACCGGATAATTCGGAAATGGGATATATTTTAGAAGTGGATCTCTACTATCCTCAACACCTACATGATCTCCATTCTGATTATCCATTAGCTCCAGAACTAAAAGTAGTCACAGAAAATATGCTGTCACCGTATTCTAAATTGTTACTGGATGAACTCAACCATAAGCCAGCTAAAGTACATAAACTTTTAACCACATTGGAAAATAAGGAGAAATACATTTTGCATTACAGAAACCTCAAACTATACCTTGACTTAGGCCTTCAACTAAAGAAAGTACATAGGATTCTTGCATTTAAACAGAGTACATGGCTTGCACCTTTCATCAACTTTAATACGGAAAAAAGAAAATGCACCAAAAATAATTTTGAAAGGGATTTTTTCAAACTAATGAATAATGCGACATATCGGAAGTGTTTGGAAAATGTAAGATCTAGGATATACTTTAAACTTGTAAATAATGAAAAGCAATTGCTAAAGTGGACTGCAAGTCCCAGATTAACAAATTTCTTTGCTTACAATGAAGACCTTGTCGGATTGACCTTAAAGAAACAAAGTATATTGCTAAACAAGCCAATTTACGTAGGCCTAACTGTACTGGACATCAGTAAACTCACAATGTACGATTTCCATTATAATTGGACAGTAAAGAAATATGGTGCAAACGTAAAATTATGCATGACAGATACTGACAGTCTGTTTTATCATATTACAACAGCAAACATCTACGAAGATATGAGAAATGATCTTGACCTATTTGATACATCAGATTATCCTGAGGAACATCCATGTTACAGTTTTGAACAACAAAAGAAACTAGGAAAATTTAAGGATGAAATGAATGGAAAACCACCAGTAGAGATCGTTGGCCTTAGAGCTAAATGTTACTCTGTTCTTAAATCAAAGGAGGAGGACTTCAAAGAAGCCTCAGACGAGAATATGGAGGAAATGATGTCAAAGTGAGTCGCTAAAGGTGTGTCTAGAGTGTTGATAAAGAAAGAATTAAAACATGAGCAATATAAACAATGTCTTTTTCATCACGTCTTAAAAACAACATCTGCTTTAAACATTAGAAGTGACCGTCACCAACTGTATACTCAGAATATTTCAAAATTGTCACTTTCACCTTACGATGATAAGCGGTACATATTAAACGATGGAGTAAAAACATTGGCTTATGGACACTATAGAATTAAACGTGAACGGGAAGAGGCTAAAGATGAACAACCAATTATAAAGAGGAGAAAAATAGATGAGACAATTACGTCTAAAGAATGTTAAACTCTAAAAGACGTATCTACAACCTTAAATGGAAGAAAATAACACTGCGTATGCAGTATCATTGCGGCGTTATATGATTGATCCACGTTGTGTTAACCCGGATTTTTATCAACCCACGTAAGGTTAACCCAGGTTCACCTGCGTTGCTATAACCCGAGTTAGCCCTATAAAAGACAAATACAAAAATATTAAACAATAAAAAGACTTACAAAAAAAGTTTGTTTTAAATAGTAAATCTTTAGCTTGAAAATAGTCCGTTTTCAAAAAGTATTTGTTATAAACAATAAATGTAGGTTTTCCTAGTAATATCAAACATGTGTCTAGCTCTGAATGTTACAATTTTATCCGCAGACTGTTTGGTGTGACGTAATTGGATGGGATTTAAGTACCTGTTTCCTAATTAATAACATTGTTGTGTGTTCTTGAAGAAATTCAACATGAGCCTGTCATTTCTATGTGTGATACTACGGTCTCGTAATCTGTAGTTCCATGATGTGTGTGGGCTCTGGGGTGGTCTGACGGTCCGTAACCCAGTGTGTGTTTGTACAAAGTGCAATCACCGTACCATTAAGGTGAGGGCGGCCCACATTTAATAAAAAAAGCCCGACTGTTCTCTAAGGCAGCTGTAAAACGCGTAAGACCTGAGGCGGTCCTGCAGCTTGGGGCTGGATTAATACCCGTAAGACCTCGAGTCGCAGTCCGGGCCCTCGTAAGGTACGTGTATTTGGATGTGTGGGCTCTGGAATGACCTGACGATCCGTAACTTATGAATGGATGAAATGATAGATAAGATTGATTTCTTCAATTGCATCAACTGTGGTATTTTGTAACCTTCCAATCACTTTCCTCAACTTGAACCAAACTCTTGCGTCACCTAACCTGTCTTGCCTTAGTGCTAACGTAGAGTGAGAGACACGTTTATTATTGCTAGATGGGGTCTCCGTACCAACAGGTTTATTTGGCCTAGGCCTGTTGGGAGCCTCGACCCGAGGTACATCACTCGACATTTCCAAAACTTAGATAAATATAAACGTTAATATGAGTGAGCCTCAAAAGTAGTGACCCCTGAGATGGTAGAGGAGGTTGACGTTCCTTCAGGGGCTTTTTAACTAACATTTTACCGGCCAATGTCCATGTATACAATTGCTTTCGTTGTGTGGTTAGAACTTCTCCTACGATTTTTAAATATTAAATAAAATATATTATGATTTTTATTTTCTATATATCTACTAAAACAAAGTTTAAGGCTAGCGGAAATGAGCAGCAGTCTTATAATCAGTTCGCAAGACAGTTGAAACTATCTTACGGAGAGGTCACCGGGTCACGCTGATTTGATAGTGGCACTTTGCGCGCCTAAGAGCAGTACATTAAAATTTAACTTAAATTAATATATATTTACATTATAATAAAAATAAGTAACTATAAATGTGTTTCAAAGATATTCTAACTGATTTATATATAAAAAACTAGCTGTACCCGCCCGCTTCGCCAGTCATAATATTGAGTTTGATTTAGAACCTAATAGCTGAAAGAATTTGAGCATTTTTGCTTCTTCTACCAATATTAGATTTTTTAGGAGGTATGTCATAAAAAATAAACTGCAAAACAAATATATATTTATTTTTTATTTTCACGTTTCACCACATGTTTTAATTACCTAAGAAAAAAGGTTAACACCAAATACAGGTCACCTGATCAAGTAAAAGTAGTGTGTGCTACACTCTCAAGGTGAAATGTAGACCTACAATAAATCAAAACATATACAGTACTGTTGTTGTGAGAACTTCAATCTGCTTATGGAATGTGAAACTACATTAAACCACACAGTCATATGTTTTTTGTAAACAATTCAGATTCTCCATTTGAATAACATGGGATTTTTAGGAGCCCGTGGGACGGGACCCAGTGGACGGATCTGCATCAAACTTCATGTGAATTTGAGGGAAATTTGAGGTTAGGAAAAGTGAGGTTAGGTTAGGAAATTTGGCGGGAAACAAATTTGAGGTTAGGAAAAGTGAGGTTAGGTTAGGAAATTTGGCAGGAAACATGGGCACCGCCATCTTGAAAAGGTCACGTGACCGCTCACGACCAATCAAATTACAGGAAAGTGGGTCCAAAGGTCAATTTGGCGCAGAAATCCCAAATTCTGGCGTTAATATCCTCATCTTTTCCCTACTGTTTAAGATTCAATAGTACCCAATTGTGTGGTTGAGGATTTAAGGCATCAGAACATATTTACAACACTTGAAGATTGTAAAAACTAACGGAAGGCTTGTTGTATTGTTATTCAGCATTGGTTTATTGCCCGTGCTGGAGAATAATATTTTAGCTAACCGTTATCTCTTACTACCTTCATAAAACAACCTCCCGTTATAATTTTTTTTTTTAAGATTTGGATGACCTTGACCTACATTTTGAACTTGTAATTTTACGTTACTTGCTGCACTTTATGTTAAACAAGCTGTTGAATCTTTATCTATTTTGTCTATATGTCCACTAAAAATAATGGAACTACTCTCTCCCCATATGTATATATATAAAGCGGTAAGAATCTTATATTTAGTCATTTTTACCTACCTGTTAGTTTCAATGATTGCTACCATCGTTATTATTCGTGTTATGAATGTATACGAGGATAGGGAGCATCTACTGTTCATGAATTGTAACATTAAAACTTATAACGCCATTTTTATCGCTTAAAAATATGTTCTGTAACCTAGGCTTCTGATTGAATGGTCTGCGTATATAAGAACCTGCAAGTGGTGCTAACAATCATTTCTGCTCTACCCATAGCCGAATAAACAAGATTAATGTATGTTTGCGGTGTTTGTCGTGAGCAATTTGAGGATGAAATCCTGCTATTATGTCATCATGAGCTGTTCCACAAGAATGAAGATGAAGAGCGTCCTCCAGCTAGAGCAAGCGTTATTATGTATGCTCCACCACAAGACCTGAAAGTAGAGATTCTAGCAGAAGCGTTACAAAGATCTGCGGTAAGACACTTTAAAATAAAGAACTCTAAGAGTTACAATTTGGAAGAATGTTTATCGAAAACAAAAATGCTGATCATAGATACATTAGCAACAGAATTTCGAAGATTAAACTTTGTTAAATTTGGGCTGATTCTAGACGCTATATTTACTAATACCATAAATGAATTATCACCAAGAGGATTTATTACTAAAAACCAAACCAATATAGCAACAACAAACCTGGAAGATGTTGCGGATGACTTGTGTCAAGAACTTAAAACCAAACTTATTGAACATGAAGGAAGAGGATCTGGCTGGAGTTTATTACATATCTATGGCTTGGATATAAGAGTGCACAAACACGGGTATGGTGATAGAGGTAGTAGCTACATAGAGGTTCCTGAAAAGATTTCTAATACTAAATCACGCATAAATGTACAAAATGAGGATAATGAATGCTTTAAGTATGCAATGTTGGATAAGTTTGTAGAAGATAAAAACATTAGTAGACCTAACGCTAAATAAAATCAATTAGGAAACAAGTACAACTTTAACGGTATGACGTATCCTGTTTCTTTATCATATATTAAGAGGTTTCAAAAACAAAATCCTGCAACATCTGTAAATGTTTTTGGCTTAGATAATTCAAATAATGTATACCCTCTCCAATTAGCACAAGTTGAAAGAAATGATCACACCGATCTGCTTCTCATAAAAATGGAGATGTTTCTCATTTTGTATACATCAAGGATTTTAATGCTTTAGTTGCTAGACAAGTGTGGAAAGGTGAACATCAAATAACTGTATGTAAAAGATGTTTTTGCTTGTTAAGAAGATCTCTGCGAGGAAATCAATCAACATGGCTGCAAGAACATCAACTTCTTTGCAGTCAGAAAGAAGTCGCGGGAATATGTTTACCACCTCCAAATCGTTGCAAAGTTGAATTTACAAACGTTTGTCAGCAATATCGAATACCTATTGTTGTGTATGCAGATTTCGATCTTCACTTCTTCCTTTTGATATCGCTAATGCAGATCCAACTAGGTGAACCAAATATCAAATTCATCAACTAAACTCATACTACATTTTAATAAAATCAACATTGAGTGAAAAACATTTACAGCTGTATGGTTTAACATCAATACCTTAAGTGTACAGAGGCGACAATGCTGCTGAACAGTTTGTAGATAAACTGTATGATATTGCAAACAAATTGGAGGTATTATACTCCCGTATTAAACCCATGCTCCCGCTAACAGATCTTCAAATGAGAGAGCACGCTTCTGCAACACAATGCTACCTGTGTGATGGTTGTTTTTCTCTAATAATAACAAGGTGCGCGACCATGATCACTTAACAGCTTTGTACCGCGGAGCTGCATGCAACCGATGTAACATTAATTACAAACTACCTCGCTTTATACCTGTTATTCTTTATAATTTGAGCGGGTGTGATTCACATTTTATAGTTCCCCAGTTGGGAAGAGATAATGGTAGTATCGACGTACTAGCAACCAGCATTGAAAAATTTATTAGTTTTTCTTAAAAAGTAAATAGAATCAAATTGAGATTTGTTGACTCTCTATGATTCATGCATGCTAGCCTAAGCAAATTAGTTGATAACTTAAAAAAAGAAGATTTAATTGAAACATCTAAGATTGTAGCTGTTGACAAGATGGATTTAGTGCTAAGAAAAGGAGTTTTCCCATACGATTACATAGACAGCTTAAGAAGATTTGAAGAAACCTCGTTACCACCTATAGAATCATTTTACAGTAAACTGAATGAAAAATGCATAACTCTTGAAGATAACCAACACGCCTGCAAGGTTTGGAAAGAACTAGGCACGAAGAAGTTAGGGGATTACAGCGACTTCTATGTGAAGCTTGATGTAACACTTCAATGCGATGTGATGGAGGGATTTCGTAATACTTATATTGAAGCATACGGTTTGGACCCATTACACTCATACACCTCTCCAGGTTTAGCTTGGCAGGCTATATTAGAAGAGACCAAATGCAAACTGGATTTATTAAATGATATCGATATGGTATTGATGGTGGAATCTGGAGTTAGAGGAGGATTGATCCAAAGCGTTACAAGACATGTTAAGGCGAATAACAAGCATGTGCCTGATTATGATTGTAACAAAGACTATTTATATTTAGGATACTTTGATGCCAACAATATGTACGGTTGGGCAATGGATAACCCGCTACCTCACATTGATTTTGCATGGGTGAACCCTGAAACTCTTAAGGACATATCAAGTATTCCAAAACTTGGTGAAATCGGATACATCCTAGAGTGTGATTTTGAATACCCTGAACAAATACACGACCACCATTACGATCTCCCTCTACTCGCTAGTTCAGAAGTTCCTCCCGAAGGTAAACACCCTAAATTAATGATGACCCTTAAACATAAAGAGAGATATGTTGCCCACATTTGGATAGTGCAACAAGCTTTAGAGTTAGGTCTTCGAATTACAAAAATTCATAGAGCTATTCAGTTTTCTCAATCATGCTGGTTAAAACCCTATATTGAGTCAAATACAAAACGCAGAGCAACTGCTACGTCCGAATTTCAAAAGGACTTTTTTAAACTAATGAATAACTCAATTTTGGAAAAACCTTAGAAAACAAGCAAAAACATAAAATTGTTAAGCTATTTTGTGATGCATCAAAATTAGAAGATTTAATCAAGCAACAAAATTTTAGAACATCTATAATAATTAATCAAAATCTAGTTGCTGTTGCCATGAACCCTACAAAGATAGTTATGGACAGACCTTTGTATGTAGGTATGTCCATCTTAGACATTTCCAAGACTCACATGTACGATTTCCACTACAGTAAAATAGTCCGCTTTTATGGTCGATATAGAATCGGAATATCATACATGGATACCGATGCATTTATATATTGGATAAAAACAATCGATATGTATGAAGACCTGAAAACATTTCCCCACAATAATGATTTTGATTCATCCGAGTACCCTATCACTCACCCAACTTACGATGGTGGTATAAATAAAAAGGTTCTAGGAAAGTTTAAAGATGAGACCAACAGTGTACCAATACATGAAATTGTGGCAATAATGTCAAAAGTATATGCAATAGAAACTAGTGATACAAGTAATAGTATCAAAAAAGCAAAAGGTGAAAAAAAAATATTTTTAAAAAAGAAACTACAGTTTGAAAACTACAAGAAGTGTCTTTTTGAACGTGAAGAAGTGATTGTAACGTTTAGTTAGTTAGTTAGTTACTTTAAAAGGGGATATGTAGTTGGTCCAGCCAACCCTTGCAACGAAGCCTAAGGCTTTTTGTGCCAATCCCGGCGCCTAATCGTCGTAAAGCTGATAACCCTTGACCAAGTCAAGGAGCTTCTTCACTAGATTAGTAGTTTCCCACTGTCCCAGAGGTGAGCCTTCAAAAAGTGCTCTTCTTCTGGCACCAAGGGCCTCACACTCCAGGACAATGTGTTCTGCCGACTCATCGTCCTCCGCGCAGAGGCGACAGATGGTATCCTCCGTGAAGAGTCCCACCGTTCTTAGATGCCTCCGGAATTTGCCGTGGCCGGTGATGAGTCCCACCACCAGCTTAACGTGCGGTTTACTTAACCCAAGAAGTGACTTTGTCAACTTCTGGGAGGGATTCTTGACAAGAACCTTGCCAAGTCTTTGCCCTGGGAACCGCCGCCATCTTTCCAGATGTCTGGCACTGACCCAGTTTTTGATTGCTGTTTTAGCAGCTGCAATCGAAACGCCGCAGGCCGGCTCAGGACTAGTGAAGGGCTTGAGAGCACCCTCCCTAGCCAAGGCATCAGCCTGCTCGTTGCCTTCTAATCCCCTATGTCCTGGGATCCATTCCAGCAAGACCAGAATTCTTGAGCCCAGGATGTTGAGGGAATCCACACATTCCCAGACTAGACCCGACGAGACCTTCCAGAAGTTAAAAGCCCCCAAGTCCACCTGACTGTCTGAGAGGATTGTGGATATATTTCCCGCAAACCCCTCTCTCGACCGCCTGGGCGGCACAATGAAGGATTGCGGTGACTTTAGCTTGGAAAACGGTGCCATACGCTCCCAGGCTCACGCTAGCGTTGGTCCTAGGGTCGCCAGTATAGACACCAAATCCAGCTCTGTTGCCCATTCTTGACCCGTCTGTGAACCATACAATTCGGTCATGAGAAGAAACCGGGCTACTAATACCGTCCCAGTACTCCCTCGACCTGAAATCCACAGGTATAGGGTCTAGTGAAAAGGTACCTAGTCCAAATGAAGTCAGATTTCATTGAGAGTACCTCATCGTTTACTAGATTGGCCACTGAGGAGTGACATGTACAGGACCCCCTCCAGTGGCCAGTTAGCTGAAACCTATAAGTCGCCGCCCGAGCCTCCCCAATAATGAAGAGATCAAGGGGCGGCAGGTTGAGAAGAACCTCCAGTGCAATAGAAGGGGTCGACCTAAAGGCCCCTGTCATGCACATTCAGGCAAGTCTTTGTAGGCTAGAAAGCCTACCCCGGACAGTTACCTGATTGAACCTAGGCCACCAGATCAAAGCCCCGTAAGTAATTTGTGGTCTGATGACCGCTGTGTAAAGCCAGTGGCAGACATGGGGTGACAGGCCCCATGTGGAGCCCACACAGCGCCTAGTGGTCACGAGGGACCACTTAGCTCTGCGGATGACATTATCAAGATGCAAGTTCCATGTCAGTTTCTGATCAAGGATTACTCCCAGATACTTAACCGACGATGAAACAGGCAGAGACTCCCCCAAGGGCCTCTGAAGAAGCCCTAAACCCTTTTCCTGGTGAAGGGAACTATTACTGTTTTAGAAGGGTTTATTGCAAGCCCTTCTCTTACACACCAGGAGTTCACTGCTTCCAGTCTGTCGTTCATGATGTCCGTAACAGTGCCCTGGTACTTGCCACAGACCAGTAGGACGAGATCGTCCGCATAGCCCTGTATGAAAATGCCCTTATCCATGAGGCTAACTAGGAGATCATCTACCACCAGGTCCCACTGGATGGCTGATAGAACTCCCCCCTGCGGGCATCCTCGGCTCGCAGAAATCTCCACCACCTCACTTAGAAGAGTTGATTGAATTCTTCTGCCCCGTAACATGTGGTCGACCCACCTACAGATGGTAGGCTCTACACTACGTTGTCCCCAGCGCACGAATAAATTTACTGATATGAGGTGTTGTTGAATGCCCCCCTCAACATCCAAAAAGGCTCCTAGAGCAATTTCTTTGTTCTCCAGGGAATGTTCAAGGTGCCTGACCAAACAATGGAGGGCAGACTCACAAGACTTCCCCAGGAGATAGGCATGTTGATTTCGATGTAAAGGGGAGTCTTTAAGCGCCCCTTCTCGAATGTGAAATTCTACGAGTCTCTCCATGGTCTTTACCAGAAACGAGGAAAGACTAATTGGCCTAAAGGATTTGGCGTTTGTGTACTCGCCACGACCCCGCTTAGGAATGAAGACTACTTTGCTAACCCTCCAAGACTGAGGAATATACCCGAAGGCAAGGCTCGCCCTGAAGTTTTCGCAAAGTAGAAAGTGGAGGTTCGGTGGGCCCTTCTGCAACAATGCAGGAAAGACGCCATCGCCTCCTGGGGATTTAAATGGGCTGAACTTGTCAATTGCCCATTTAACTTTGGAAACGGTGACTATACGTCTAGCTTGCCTCCAGTCCTCTCGAGTTGCCCTAGGTATAAGACTAGTCTCTCGAGGGCCACAGACTTCCTGAGCATCGTCAACGAGATTCCCTGGGAAGTGACACTCCAGAAGGAGCTTGAGCGTTTCACCAGGTAAAGTTGTCAATTCCCCTGAGCAGGTTCTAAGATTGCCCATGGGGTTGATAGGTTCACTAGCTAAGTTTTTCTGGATTCTGGCTGCCTCTTTGATGGAGTCAATGCCCCTACAAAAGGTTTGCCATGAAGCCTTCTTGGCATCACGAATGGATTAATTGTATTCGTTAAGAGCTAAACGATACTCTTCGCGACAATTGGCCACCTTAGAGCGATTAAAAAGCATTCTAACGCACCTTTTCTTAGCTTCCAGGGATTTTGACCACCACCCGATTTTTGATCTAGGCGGTGTGTTTGAAATTGGACAGTTGTCGTGGAAACTTTCAAGGATCGCATCCTGTAAACAGGATGCCGCCTGCTCCAGTTCCACGACAGACCTTATACGTACTCTACCCCCCCGGGACCTAAGCCCGCAATGGCCGAAAGTTCCGCAGCATAGGACTCCCAGTCCGTCCGCCTAGGATTTCGGTGAGGAGTGGAAAAGGCTGACATTTTAGCTTTGATATCAAAACAAATGTGCAGATTATCAGAGAGAGAAGGTTGGTCAGAAGCCCACCAGTTTTCAATTAGGCCTAGAGTGACCGCATTGCAAAGAGTCAGGTCTATGACTTCAGCTCTAACCCTATTCCTAAATGTGGGTTCATTGCCCTGATTTAGTATGAATAGGTCGTTAGAAACAATGAAGTTTAAGAGGTACTCACCCCTCCTGTTGGAGTCGGTTGATCCCCATACTTCATGATGTGCATTGGCGTCGCAGCTGACCAGAAGGTGCCGCCCCCCAGTGGATTGTTTCTCAACCAAGGCTTCTAGTTCCCTAGAAGAGGGTGGGTCCTGGGCATCATAGGGAAGGTACACAGAGCTGACGGTGAACTCCCCATGCCCTTCCTCAGTGCTCAGTGTTATTCTCACTGTCGTGATGTCCCTGGAACAGAACTCAAACAGGGAAAATACTTCCATACCATTACGTACCAAGATACATGTCCTAGCTTTATTGGTGGAACAAGAGGAAATTATCTTACCTTTTGCATCGGCCAGTCCTGCGATTCTGCCCTTGTGTAACCAAGGTTATTGAATCAGGTCCAGGTCGATGTTGTGTGCATTCATGGACTGACATAGGGCTGCCGAGGCAGCCTTACTGTGGTGCAGATTGGCTTGAATCACTCTTGGCATTGTCCCTAGCCAGCCAAGTTGGAGTCGGAATCGGAGCGAGACATGTCCCCCCCCCCGACGTTGATTTGGCCCGAGCAATAGAAAACAAGGGCTAGCCAGTGTGGCTGCCCTCTGCTCCCAAGCTCGGTTCATTGCCTAAGGACTCAATGTGGTCCTTAGATAAAGATTTTGTTGTTTTAGTTTTATCTGGGTCCATTGGATTCCCACGATTAGCTAGGGAAATAAATGGTCTAGCCCCGACAGAGCCCCGCATGCCAGGGTAAGCCTATTTGAAACTGGATTTCGGCAGGTGTCCAGAGTCCGCATGGTATAGACTGGTCTACCACCAGCCATTCAGCCCTCGGCCCACGCTGTTCCACCTTGGCTTGGTTGGAAAGGTTAGGTAGGATAAGGAATTAATGGGATAGGAGTGCTCTAAGCATCGGGATCACACTGAGAGCTGTGGGAAGGTACCCCCTCCTCCTCCTCATCGGTTATGGGAATGATGAGACGCCGGGCTTGGGACCGGTACGAGCGGAGTTTTATGCAACGTTTAACACCATACGAAGTTTTAATCATCAGTTATGCAGCATAACCGATAGGAAGAAGTCTCTGACAGCCAACGATAACAAACGACACATTCTTGATGACAAAGTGCACACGCTACCTTTTGGACACTACTTACTCAACAGAATAGATGATTGAAATGTCTTTTACCAGCCATATTGAAGAGCAAAAAAGCCCTATTAAGGGCAAAACATTTTTTTAGATTTTAAATGACCTTGACCCGATTTTAAAGGTAGCATATGTTAAAAGCTGTATTTAAATATTATTACACTTCAAGGTGTAAACAGTGATGATTGAATACTGTTAGAGGTTGCTTTGTATACTAAGATGACTCTTAAAAGTGAGGTTATTAACGAGCTGCACAAACCAGCTAGAATAAACTTTCCTAGGAGGAATACTATCCTAAAGGAGTAAATGATTTGTATCAAGCAGATTTGATAGAGGTACAACCCTTATAGCAGATTTAATAAAGGATTCCGTTACATTTTACCATTTATAAACTCTTGTAAAAAAGTTGGCCGATGCAGCTCCTTTAAAATATAAAAAACAGGTAAAAGCATTGCGGCAGCAATGAATGAGAATATTAAAATAGGAGGGACATATAGTAAAACATTTCAAACTGATGATGGTTAAAGGAATTTTTTAACAATGAGTACTTTACGGGATATGATGAAGAAGTTATAACATAAACCATTACTCACAAAAAAGTGAAAAGAAGCAGCTAATATTGAAGGTTTACACGGAACTGAAGGGGAGCTATGTATAAATGTTTTCAGTCAGAGGTAAAGCATGTTTGGTAAGTGTGTTGACAAAGTTAATCTAGCGGACTACATAACACCTTCCACAGAAACTATAGGAATGAAACCAGTTGAAGAGTAAGTAAGGAAAATGAAGAGATAGTATTAAACGTATTAAAAGAACTCAAACCTCAGGACGATAAAAGAACAACAAAAACTTACAATGTCAGATATAAAGGTACGCATAAGTAAGTATAAAGGTGTTTCGATAAAAGTATTTACAAATTGGACGAATGGAAGACTTTACAATCCATCCGAGTCAACCAAACACATCCGGAAAATATATTTTAAAGGATATAAAGGAGGAGATTTTAGAAGGAGGTTTATACGGTTATGAAATTGTTAAAAGTCTTTTGTTTGTGATGTTTATCTAGTAGAAAAGGTATGAAAAGGAAGATGGATAAAGCTGTAGTGCGAAGGCTGGGGTTCTATAAAAGTAGGGATTCTTGGCTTGATAAAAAGGGATTTGGTTTAGGTTAAACACGAGCAGTGTAATCAGAAACCTTGAATACGGATGGATGATAGTTCAAATTTGGGGCATTTTATGTAAATAAAATAGATAATTAGAACAGTAGACAAAGTTCCTACCATAGTAGTGTACGGGTCTTGGACCGGTACAGTTTCGTTGTTTGTAGTTGTCTGCCAGGCTGCCAGAGATTCGCTTTTTGCCCTGCGTTTCGTGTACTTGGGTAGCCGGTGGCCCAGTTCGTTTCGTTCTGGTTTTCCAGCAGTTCGATCAGGTGGCGTCATTTTGTCTTTGGCTCTGCTCTGCTGAAGAATTACTATGTGCGGCTGAGAGACTCTAACGTAAGGTGCATTTGTAATTTTGATATTTAATCACCCTTATGGTGAAAATATTTTGTTTCTTGAAAAATATAATCGGGTTAGTTGTGTTTTCAGTGTTTTTTTTAAATTTTGTATTCTTTGTCTAGAGTTTCTCAGACTAGGTTAAGCCATGTGTTCATGTTACTTTTTACGTTAAGCTTTTTTATCTGCTTTATTTTCAATTGTAATTCTGTATTTTTTTTTTTTTAAAGTTTATGAGCTTTTTTACAGTTGTAGTTACCGATTTACCATATTTTTTGTTCTTTGCAATACCTAGCCTGCAGTACTCTTTGATTTTACATGTTATACCCATTGCTCATGTTATTCAAATAGCCTAGTTTTCAGGTTTGTCAGTTTTTAGTTTCCATATACGTTATTACGTCTTTTATATTTGTTAAATTGTAAGTTTTCTTAAATCTGAGTTTGCCAAACATAAATTATTCATAAACTAAAATATAGATCTTTTTATTTATTTTAGTGTGCTAATCTGTATAATTTTTGTCTTGTGCCCGTTTTGTTTTCGCGATGTCTGTTTTAGTGGTGATGTATATATTTGAGATGTGATGGCTGGACTGTTTTTTAAATTTGCTGGGTTGGACTTTCAGTCCAGGGTCCTCGAGTAGGACGCTTCTACCTCGCCTGCCGTCCGGGATTTTCTACCATCTGCGATTGCCAGCATGGCCCCCTGAGGACCAATGTATAGAGGCATTGGTGACCTTTGCCCAGCTAACTCTTTGGTATGAGTCTTCTGTCCTCAGGTCAGTGCTTTCTTTATTTTCCCGGCGGCTGAGTGGGGGTTGCTGATATAAAAAAAAGAAAGAAAGGAAGAAAAAAAACATGTTTTGTGGAACTGTTGTGGCCTAGGCCTAAACTGCTAAAATTGGACAGTGATTTTATACCACAGCCATTGGGGGAATGTATATATTTTCTATTAATGAGAAAAACCTTTTTAAAAAACACAGAGATTTTGTTGATGTTAATATTTATTTATTTATATTTATTGTTATATAGTTTAATTCGTTTATTTGGTTGTTACAGTTGTTTAGATTTTTATTATTTGTTAGGTCCCATTGTTTAAATATTTTAATTATTTATTCATATGTTATGCCTAGTTATGGTTATTCTATTTTTTTGGGTTACGTGTATTAGGGTGTGTTTGGAAGTGGAATTTTACTCGAACGGTACGTGTTATATTTTCTTTTAAATTGTTTAATTTTTAAACTCACCAAAAGGGGATTTATGGTGCTTTAGTTATTAATTCGGAGCTGCCCGGTTCGGCTTACTACCGTGGCCTCGGTGGGAATTCAAAGGGAATGTGGGCCAAAATGCCGGCTTAATTGATGATACCAACATTTTTGTTTCCAGAAGTTTTCTAATTTTCACTTTATTATTTTGGGGTTATCTAAATATGTGTTCTTAATGGACATTTTTAAACTTGTTAATAATTTGTCTTACGTTTTGGGTTGTCTCAGGCCCAAAACTGCAGATGGGGCCATTCATAATCAGGTTTGTTATTGGTAGTTTTGGTATTTGTAGCCGGTAGTGTTTGGTACTTTGTCGTTATATTGTAAATTTTGTGTGTATGGTTATTTATTTTAATTGCTAGATTTTTATATTGTTGGCCTTCTGCCTGTTTTAATGTGGCCCTATGCAGCCAGTTATGTTTTTTGGCAAATAAATGTAGTTTTGCTCAGCTGCCGAGTTTTATTTGGACCACCAACTGCACCGTGATCCATCGCTCGACTTGGTTTGAGCCATCCCACGGTTGGCAACGCATTCAGCTTTGGTGGGGGGGATGGGTCTCAGTAGGAAAGCACGGTCCATTGCTGCTGATACTATTAGCTGTTTGCAATGGACCATCCCATGGCGGAAAAACTATATGTTGTATTTAACATCATCACAAAATCCAAAATGATTAAGGTTTACAACTTATATATTTTTAGCAAGTCCTTTTGCAACAACCAAAGTATCAATTGTTGGCAAAATACATTCTGAAATACCTGATGTGTAAGTATGTATGAATACGATAGTAACGAAAAAATAATGCAAATATCTCAAGCTAACCTTTATTCAATCTTTATATTTGTTATGTGTCTTGTGAAATAATGATACATTAGAAACTATTTCACAATGGGAGACACAATAAATAGATTGTATTTACAGTAGGTTCAAACATTCAGTAAGATACTAAACAGCTTTACGCGATAATGTTCAAAACCTTTTGAAATTGTACAAACAAGAAGATTTCAAAATCTGAAGCATGTATATAACGACCACGTTGGGCAGAATGATTTTATAAACATTTCAAAGAGTTATGTGGAAGAGGGTGGGGAATTATTTACGGGAATGATTTGTTGCGATAGATAAAAGATCGTGAACTTAAAAGTGGACGAATCGCATAGGGTTTTGATAAGTATGCAAAATACAATAATATTTGTAAAAATGTTCTCATTTACATACGTTCACATCACTGTTTACATGGGATGATGAGAGAACGGAGTGTTTAAAAGAGATAAAGGCCGTAAGTGATTCTTTCGCAGGGAAAAAAGAGCTTTGAGAATGGGTATAAGTAGGAGGGAGAAATATTTGGAAACAACTTGTAAACAGTGTTTCAGACTTAAGGGAACTAGTTCAATGGAGTAAGTAACCAAAATCTCCTAAGATGGTGATCTAATTATTACATTACCAAAGTATGAAAATATGGAGGTCATGAAATTAAAAGGGAAGGATCTGGAAACAACGGATGAGGATCTTGGATAGAGCGTGATAGATGAAGAAGAAGATACTTAACAGACCCTAATGAGGAATCTAAAAAGAGCAGACGATAGTGGACAAACAGAAGAGGAAGGGGAAAGAAAGCGATATTCATACTTCCAACTTAGCCAAGTAGGATTTGATATAGCATTAACAGGTGTTCTAGGAAGAACATATATACTAAAAATGCTGCATTCAAACCGTAACAAAAAAATATCATGTCTATGGTGCTCGACTTGATGAAGATGGTTTAAAGATAGGCATAAAAACTTGAACGTGTGATGCAAAAGATAACAAAATTATTGGGGAAAAAAATAGAAAACTAACTAAATAGTACGGTTGAGTAAATCACCATCAGTCAAAGTGTCTCAGAGAAGGAAGGTTTCCAAGATAAGTTGACTACTTTGGGTTGTATCTATCAGGAAGGATGCATTAACTTATCCTCTGCGATGGAGTAACAGGGATGGCTGCTACGTTAGTAAAATCCCATTCAAAGTCAAAGTGTTCAGAGATGAAAGGTTTTTAAGTTAAGTAGACCTACCTCTGGGTAGTATCCATCCGGTTGGTATGACATTAACTTATTCTATGCGATTGGAGTACACCAGGGATAGACGTCTACGTTAGTAAATCACCATCAAAGTCAAAGTGTCTCAGAGAAGGAAGGTTTCAGATCAGTTGACTTATCCTCTGGGTCGTTCTATCAGGAAGGAAGACATTAACTAATCCTCTGGATGGTCTATCCAGGGATGGACGGTACGTTAGTAAATCACTCTTAAAGTCATGTCTAGAGAAGGTTTCAAGTTAAGTTGACTTATCCTCTGGGATTGTCTTTCTATCAGTAGGATGACATTTTCTTACTCCTCTGGATGGAGACACCAGGGATGGATGGATACGTAAGTAAGATCACCATCAAGTCAAAAGTGTCTCAGAAGAAGGAAGGTTTCAAGATAAGTGACTTAACTCGGGAAGTATCTTTCGAGAGGACTGACATTAACTAACCTCTCTGATGGTTGAGTTCACAGGGATGCTACGTTAGTAAATCACATCAAAGTCAAGTGTTCTCAGAGAGAAAGGTTTCAAGACTAGTTTGACTTACCCTCTGGGTAGTATCTATCAGGAAGGATGACATTAACTAACTCCTCTGGATGGTATACTCAGTGCTGGACGGCTAGTTAGTAAATCCCATCAAAGTCAAAGTGTCTCAGAGAAGGAAGTTTAAAGTAAGTGACTTAAGTCTGCCGGGTAGTATTATCAGGAGGATGACATTTTAACTTATCCTTGAGAGAGAACATCGGGCATTGGCCACGTTAATAAGTCACCATCAAAGATCTAAAGTATTTTCTAGAGAAAGCCGTTTCAAGATAAGTTTTACTTACCTCTGGGGAGTATATATCAGAAGGATGACATTAAGTAACTTTCTGGAAGGAGAACACCAGGGATGGCTACGTTAGTAAATCACCATAAAGTCAAAGTGTTTTCAGAGAAGGAAGGTTTAAAGATAGTTGACTTCCTCTTTGTAGTATTATCAGGAAGGATGACGTTAACTAACTCCTTGGATGAGAGTACTCAGGGACGGACGGCTACGTTTGTAACTCACCATCAATGTCAAAGTGTCTTAGTGAAGGAAGGTTTAAGATAGTTGACCTACCTCTGGTGTAGTATTATCAGGAAGGGATGAAATTAAACTAACTCCTTCTGGATGGAGTACAGCAGGGATGGCTTTACGTTAGTAAATCACAATCAAAGTTCAAAGTGTCTCAGGAGAGGAAGGTTTAAAGATAAGTTGACTACCTCTGGGTAGTATATATCAGGAAGGATGACATTAAACTAACTCCTCTGGTGGAGTAAAGCAGGGGACGGACGGCTACGGTAGTAAATCACATCAAGTCTAAGTGTCCCAGTGAAGGAAGGTTTTAAGATAAGTTGACTTACCTCTGGGTAGTACCTATCAGGAAGGACATTATCTATCAGATGTCACTTTAACTGACTTAGCTTTCACTGCATCGGTCTCCTTTCTATGTGGAGTTTATACAGTAAATCTAAGATATGGCTCTTTTGTATGTCAACTAAAAAAAGATCATCATAATAGTGTTACTGTTTTTATGATTTAATTATGGCATATATAAAAATATATTAGATAAATAGGGTGATTTGATATATTACATAAATAAAAAAAAATTATAGTATACAGCGCTTAATTACATAAATTCATCGGGACGTGATGCTTATTATTATTTATATAACTATTTTGAACTTTTTAAATAATTTGTAAACCATATGCTAAAAAGTAGAAGAGGAATTTTAAACTTATAATACTCATGTTCGGCAATATATTAGTTCTATTTAAAACAATCAACATTTTTTATGAAATTTTCTTTAAGGCACTTAATCAACTGCTTATTATCTTATCACTTTTACTTGAAAATGGAAAATTGTAGATATTTGATAATTCTAATCGAATTATAATATTTTATATTTTAGTACTCATACTGTACATACATTTCTTATTACAAGACAGTAATGGACTTTAAATAGAGAAATACATATAATCAGCTTTCAATTATCATAAGTATATTATGCTTATAATTCACCAACGTATGTAAAACATATCTAATAATATAGTTAATTAATACATGTTAGGGAAATATTTAAACAATTGCAGTAATGACATATTTTATTAACATAATACTGTTATAGGAGTTACTTTTACTTTTAGAGTATGTTTTACAACCAATCTCAATTCAAAACTCAAATAAGACACCTCTTGGTTTTTACAGCTTTGTATTCTGCGGAAGATTTGCTGGGAAGACTAAATAGTAGGACAAGTGTGGCTGTGGTTGTATGACCAATTTTTTGTTTTGTTTTATAATTGTTATACATTTTTATATATTATATTTATATTATTTTAACAATTACATGACATATAAAAAATATTTACCACGCAATAAATTGTTTATTTATTTATATACAAAAATTGAAAAGTCTTTTTTTAATATGAACATGCTTGAACTTAAAATATACATAAAATTGCTGTCACATTAAATGATAGAATAAAAATACTAAGTTTTTATAAGCAAAAATATCTAAACATTTGTTATACAATAATTCATGTATTCTATCTTATAATTCCTTTTTTGAAATATAGTACCTAAAAATCTGCCAAACCTATTTTTAATGAGTTTTGAAAATGTCAAATATAAAAAGTAATGAGTAAATAAATTAAAAAGTAAAAATCGTTTACTTAGGATTTAGGAATATTTTTCATTATTATTGTAACATTAATCTACCCATGCATAATATGTAACGATAGTGATGCGTTTATAAACCACTATTATGGGTTGAGATGAAGAATCATATGCTATAAATAAATTACGTTTATAATTATTATTTAGTTTTTTTTTTTATTTAGTAAAACCAGAATGTACATTTAAAAAAGTGGTTTCAATGCTATGAGAATTACCATGCACTATCCCCTCTTTGACATCATATGACTGAATTATTCGTGAGTGCCGAGAAAGCTTTATCCGATATGTACGCCAGGTGCTGCTGCCTAACTGTGTCAATGTGTACAAAGGCAACGTCCTATCTTTACATACATTCACTAAATTTTGACCGGTGAGTATTCAAAATAGTTTAGTAATTTTTTTTAAAGATAACCCTGTGTTTTTTTACTAGAATAAACATCCGAGCAGATTGTAGCCTACAACCAATAATATTAATAATTAAATATGTTATCCTTGTAAATGTTTAATTGATATATATAATTTTCTGTGCATTGTTTCTAGCTGCGATGAATATATGTATCATGTCATCCAATCAGAACATTCATGTGTGACACATTACACTTATGACGATATTGTAGGCTACTTCCGTTGGCATGGTCAGTAACTCACTGATTCACAACGTATCTTCTTCTTCAATAGTACTTACTATATTGTGCTTTTACCTCGTTATTTTTTTCTTATAACCTCAAACTGTGATAGGATCTTTTGTACATACTTACACAGTCTCAACCCTCTATTTTCTCTATATAATTTTAACCGTATATTTTTGTTTATTTAGGTACAATTTAAATTAGTGTATTTTGTGCAATTAAAGTGTGTACAGTTAAAGTAAATCCCGTTCCTGTACGTGTCATGTCAGGCAATGTTCATGTCAGTCACCGTAAATTGCTCCCGGTTCTGGCTAATGGATTTTTTTATTGGATGAACTTGATGTGTCCTAAAATTATAGAAAATACATTCAATAATGAAAAAAATGAGGCCACAATATATGATGAACATCCCGTCCCCCCGAACCAGACGGGGTACCTGTTTTTACGTTACACAAGGATAATTCAGTAAGAACTTTGAATCTCTCTCATTCATCGTTATATGGTTCAACACACCTCCTCATTTAACTGTAGAGTCATTTGGTCTTGAAATATATCTTGTCGTACCTAAACACTTATCATACTTAAATCATAAAAAAATAAAAAAAATAGTTGTTGATAGTGAATGTGTTAATATAACTCGGGGAAACAGATATATTTTTAAAAATTTTAAATTAATACAAATTGAAATATAAATCTATAAAGAAAATACTTTTATTCGTAATGATTTACAAAGACCTAACACATCTGGTTTAGATGAGGTATAACGTTTTCTTTTTTTTAACAGTTTTACGTATATAACGAAATGTAAATATTCCTTGCAATGTTTCTATAGGGAATATATTATTTCAAACCTACATTTATAGCAATTTAATCTTTTAGGTTTCCAGTTGCACTAAGTGAACTGACCATGCTTTCAAAACAAACTACGTTCCATTGTAATACTACAAGTAGAGATAGTATTGTATCAAGGTGTAACTAACTTATTAAACGGTGCAAAATTATTCTAGTGCGTTCAGGTTCTAATTTACTTTCTCTACAAAGTATAGAGATTAGAAATTACTTAACATTTATTTTAAGTGTTTAAAGGCCACACCACTTCAGTACATTATATTGGGAAAACTATATAGTTTTTACAATAAATCCATTTGTTTTTATATCTTTATATATTGTAGAGGAATTCTTATTGTATAACTTTGTCCTTTAATTGTTACTTATTAATTTTGTGTAAGATCTTATATTAGTTTATACCCATTATAAAGAGCTAACACATCGATGAAGTGAATTTTTTCGTAATATAGGAATAACAAGGCTAAGTTCATATTCATGTACAATAATAACGCTTCATTTAGAATGTTAATGATTGTATCATGATTGAATGTATGGTTTATGAAAGAGAGTTATAACATATATTATTTGTTCAATGTGAAATATAACATATGACATGACATGTGAAGCACGGGCAGGATATTAAACTCCATCGGCAATTTCCAAAGGACCATCAAAGTACAGCTTTGACTCATGTGCAGATTGGTAAATAGATTGGTTTAAAAGAAGTTTAAATTAGTTTTCCGAAAAGAAACCTTAAGAACCAAATGTATGTCTAGGATCACAAATAAAACAAAACGAGTATTTTACTTTTTATAAATGTATAACAATTGAAAGTACTGTTGTTTGTGCAATTATAATTGAGAAAGTCAACTTTTACAGTACAAAATATTGAAATAGTGAGGTGTCTGCTCATATATTTCATAGTTAAAAGTAAGATTTATAGTTCTTGCATATATATATATATTATATATATATATATATATATATATATTATATATATATATATATATATATATATATATATATAATAGACAATTCTATACATACAAAGTGATCAATTCACCAATCAAACACTAAGATATGATCTTAATCTTTTACCCACAATTACACGTACAGTGGTGATGGCTCTCCAACCTATCCATACACGTAGAGTGGTAATAGCTCTCCCACCAACCCATACACGTAGTATGGTAATAGCTCATCCACTAATTCATACTTGTAGGGAGGTAATGGTTCACCCACTGACTTATAAACGAAGGGTGCTAATGACTCACCCACTAACTCTTACACGTAGAGTGGTAGTGGCTCTCCCATTTACCCATACACGTATGGTGGTAATAGCTCACCCACAAACGCATACACGTAGGGTTGTAATTGCTCACCCACTAACTCATACATTAAGGGTTCTAATGACTCACCCACTTATAATAAGCTAATAACTCATACAGATAGATTAGTAATGGCTCTCCCATCTACTCATACAATTATGGTGGTGATGGTTATCCCTATAACACGTACAGTTGTAAAGACTCCTACATCTACATATACACGAAGAGTAGTAATGGCTCTCCCACCGACCCATACATATACGATGGTGTTTAATGTGACCTATACATTCCCACTTAATGTCTGGGTGAAAGTATGGTTTTAATACTAATATCCGGGTGTCGGTGGGTATGTGGGTCAGTAAACCTTTTCTTGTGTAATAAGAGTAGCTTCTTCTTAATAATAAATTTATAAATATTGCTAAGGGTTATCATTTCTTATATATTATATTCTAAGCAATCAATGGTTAAAAAATTCGAAAAATAAACAAAAGTCCATATAGATGCTGCAACTGAAGTTTATTTAAACTATTATATATCCAATGATGTTTAGAATAACAAGGGAACTCACTGAATTACTTAATGGTTGACCTATAACAACCATATTATTACTGTAAGTATAATATTGATATACTCTACCTATCTATACATGTCTGGTACCAATCCACCAACAATGGTAAGGTTGGCCTTATTTCTTGTATTCTCCTAGAAAATAATAAAAGTAGTAAATAATAATTATTATATAATAAAAATAGTAAAAATAATAACATGATGATAAAGTTGTAGTAAGGTGTATTCATGCCAATAGCAATACACAATGATTTTAATTGACCTTCTCTCCAAAATTACACGGACGATGATAATGACCCTCTAACTTATCCATACACATATGATGGTACATGCACCCTTACACATATTAATAGTACTAAGATATTACACATATACTATTAACATTATTAGAATGTACCCTTGCTAGAGTTTGATGAATTACAACTCATTTTTAAGTTGGGGAGAAAAGTGTCTATAATCGTACATTATCCATGCTATATTCGAATATTGTCTTATTCATCAATTCCCTTATCACAAAACTGATTGTAGCGAATACTCATTCTGTGTTTAGTATAGTAAATAATGTATATCATAATATCATACGACATAAACTTAGCAATTTGTTCATATTATGGTACTTTATTTTGGTATCGGTATTTTACTAAATTTATGAGCTTACAATATGATTTAGAAAAAGGTTCAACAAAGCTGCTCACATATAAGGTTGGATAGTACTTAATACATTACAAGTAAACGTCCCACAACACAAATATATTACAATACAAGTACAAAATGCACGAATATTATGGTGATCGATTTTGTACTTGAATATATGATTTGAATATTCGTGCATTTTGTACTTGTACTGTAACATATTTGTACATTTTGTGCTCATATTGTAATACATTTGTGTTGTGTGACGTTTACTTGTACTGTATGTATACCAACACGTATCATGCTAATTAAAAAACTATTAGTATTTAATAGTTAATTCAGGAATGTTAAATAGTGCATGGGATGTCATTGTTCTCTTTTGGCTAGGGATGTTACATTTATATTATTTCTAAATATATTTTATACCATTTAATTTTTTGTTGAGTTTAAAGATATAAAAAGTTTGATCTTCTTCCCTTAAAAAATTTTACATCCAAAATGTTCTACACTGCTTTCAAAAGTTGAATATTGGTTTAAGTAAATTACGAATAGTTATATATTTGTGTCATTGCTATTTTAAACGACTAAAGAATTTAGAATTTTTTATAACACACTCTCCTTGACATGGGTCTATACAAGATAGATGGAGGTCTGAGATATTGATGAAGACAATGATGACCCTCGTGATACTTTTTAGGTTGATTGATCAATGGTTTCCAGGCACCGTGGAACGTTTTTCGGCCTAAATATTACTCATCTATTTTTTAATTCTTCAAAAATGCTTTAGATTTCGATGGTGATGAATTGTTTACAAATTAATCTGATGATTTTAAATGTCGGTTTTGTTACTAAATTTTGGATAGACCACTCTTAACAGCTTCAGAAAAATCTTCACAATTTATGTTTAATAATTGAACGTGCTTTGAGTGTTGGTACTGAAATATTAAAAGAGAGATATTGTATATTATTTTGATTATCTATACTAATTTATAAAATAATCAGACATTAGGCTACCAAAATAGAATAAATTTTTAATGCTCAAAACCTAAATGAATTTGTTGTCCCTCACTTAAGATTAATATTTTAAATATTTGAAGTCGATTTATGTTTAAAACTTATGAGAGTGAATGATAGAGCATAGCTGGGGATAACACTTATCTTGAAAAGCAAAATTATTAATATTGTTATGTATAAGGTTGATTTTAATGTATATGTGTTATGAATCTTAAATTGATATATTTTTCAATAAAAACTCTATGAATGCCGTTATAGATGTGAGAAATATTTTTTTATCTTTGTTGGCATATGTTATGTTACAAGCAATAAACAAAAGGTAAATAAAATATGATTACAAGTAAACACTGACTAAAAAGGCAGAAAGAAATCCAGCAAAATCTTCCCATTAAAATACTTTATATATTACATCATTATTTTGTTTTGATAATTTGATGAAGTTAACTATTGACGTAATATATTGTACATCATTATCGACCATGTAGATATATTTTATGTCCTTGGTGGTTGTGAGTGAGGGCGATGGATGCCAACTTGTCTAGCTAGTACTGAGAAGTATCTTATCAACTTCAACTTAAGTAGGGTATTTGTCAAAGGACAAGAAGTAAGTCCCCACTCCGAGTAGGTAATGAAGAGGCTCAATCTGGTCTACAACTTTGTAGACTTGGGTAAGAAACGGATTGGATGAAATATTTTATCAAGTATATATAGTTAAAATCTACGCATAATTAGAGATAACTGTCTTAGTTATTTTACCAACTAATAAATAACAGTTTTTCCATCTTTTATAAAGGAAAAACACACATTTCTACTATGTGTTAAACATTTTATTTATCATGTAATATTTCCTGTTTGAGTGATATTTTTGGTGTTAAGTATTTTAAATAATAAAATTTATAAATAGAGTAACAAAAAATATAACTTGTATGTATTAATAAACAGTAAATTTCTTTAAATTAATAAAAATAGTTAAATAAATTTGTTTATACTTGCAATAGAAATGACAGTAAACAAGTTTGTTGGTAGTATTACAATTCTTAGATATTTAGAAATAAGTAAACAAGATCCGTACACACATCCTGTTCATAGTATTAACCAACATATTTTACAAGCTCTACAAAGACATAAAGCTATGATTATAAATTATTTTCTTCCCGTCTTGTAATAAATGGTGGGTTGTAATGCATTGTTTGACCACAGGAAGGCCTCAATAGGTTTCATACCTCATCCTGCGCTGTTGAAGCAACAACGATAATATCTTACGGGTTTTTATATTTTAAATGTATCACATAATTGTCCAATAAAATGCAGGATAACACTATTAGTTCCAGTTGATAAAAACATGTGTAATATTTATTTTACCATCCAATATCAAATACAAATAATAATTTCTGTATTATAATGCTTCTTCTATTCTTTCGGTAAGGCAGGAAGTAGATTTAACTTTATTTCAATAAAATATAATGTACTTGACCAATTTATTTGTCTGTTTGGATGGGTGTGCCATCACGATGAAAAGTGGCAGGTGAGGTAGGTGGATTATCAGCACTATAGGTCTTTGAGTGGGTGGATCATCACCACTTTACGTTGCTTTCATAAACTGCTTTCAACTAAATTGGATACTCCGTATGTAAATAAGTTGAAAATGTTGTTACGTTTTATTATTAAAAAGTGTTGTTACTTAAATCTAGTTTATTTTAAAATTACCGTTGATTTGGGTTATAGAAATGTTATTAAAACGATAATATAAGGCTTTAATACAAATAATTACGTTCTAATCTACCACTGATGGTTCAATTACATGAGGTTTGCTATGAGCTGACCACAGAAATCAGTTTAGTTTGCTCCCTGTGGCTACCATTTTAGTGATATGTATATACTAATTGTATATATAATTGCCTATTATTTAAGTTTTATTTTGTAATTATGTTACTCAAAATTAGTTTTATGGATACCATTATTACTTCTAAGGTGAACGTTGTTTATAGTAAGGGATAGTGCGTGAGTATTTCATCACCTTAATCGATTCTATATTTTTATAGAAATAATTCTGTTTATGAAGTCAACTACAAAGGTTGACTTCAGTTACATATTGTAAATTTTTATCAGTATCGTATTCCCAGGCAGGTAGCAAAGCCTACTGTTCATGATTGTTTAAAAACATTTGATGTTATTTATTTATTTTATTTATTTATTTCATCGGGAAACCCAATGTATCGTATATACAATCCATTTACATTTGATGGCAGTAACTACAGATAAGAACGAGAAATTAACAATGATAATAGACTATATAGAAGCAAACTTTACTATGTTAACAATGCCATTACAATCAAATACATATAAAATTACATCTGATGGCCATTACTACAAATATATAACGAAAATTCACATGACAGAAGACAAATTAATACTAGTTAAAATTGACATTAAATAAACTACATAGAATCAATTGTAACAGTACTGATAACTATAACGATCTAACAATAATAACAAATATTACAGATGTGAATATTATAACAAATTCAATTTTATATCAAAGCAAAAAGAGCCTTATTTTAAAGCTCATAGCACTATCTGAAAAAAGCCCACATGAGGAAACACAATATTCCCAAGACGCTGAAGTCTTACAAGTGTACTGTTATCTTCATAGTTCGATTCCACATGTTGTCGATCAAATAAATCACTGGACCTATTTCTCATAGGGCCGCTGAAAGAAACATCACACAGGATCTCAGGACAGTTTATGGCACCACTAACAAGTTTGAACAGGAACATAATCCCCTTGATACTCCGTCTCGTCTCCAGAGAGTGAAGTTCTGCCATTCCCTCGAGCATACTCAGTGGTACATTATTGTAGGCATAACCCAGACTACAACCAAGTAGACGAAGGCAATTGTCTTGGACAGCCTGGACTTGCCGCACCAGAGTGACTTGATGGGGGGACCAAATGATACAGTTATACTCAAGAAGAGGACGAACAAGTGAGCAATATAGTGCGATAATCGTAAAGGGGTTGTTAAAGTCTCTGGAGAAACGAGTAAGAACTCCGAGTGATCTTGAAGCTCTGGAACAGATAGCATTGATATGAGTGTGTGGGGTCAAATCCCTATTAAGGGTCACACCATGATCACTTACTGAATTACACCTTAATAGTTGTTAACACATGTTGATGATAATATATCAAAATAAAGAATTGCAACTTTTCAACACATCATTAAGGACATGAACAGACAGTTATATAACTTGCATAGCTTTCATAATTATGTAATTTACCATAAAATGTGTTGGTGAAATCATTACGCTTGTGCGTGTTTTTCTTTTAACAAGAATTAATTAACACATTAACACCAACATTTTTATGCTCATTGAAAATTAATGACGAGCTTAACAATATCTTTTTGTAAGTACTATTTATAAAACTGTCCATCACCTGTTTTTTCCTGCCTTTTTTAAGAGTTCGTTTAATAATTCATAGACAAGTTATTTCTGTCGATCAAACGTAACTAATTTGTCGATATTTCTTGCAATTGGTTATCCAATTGCATACGACTGATGGATACGAAGTATCGACATTTTTGGAAAGTTTTTGGGAATCATAAATGTACTTATCATTTTTCCTTAAAGAAACACGATGCCTTTTAACTTAGTTCTGGACACTTGGTTCTGGGAAAGTTTGATGGAGAACTTTCTTGTAAGTTCAGGTTCTTGTTTGTACAATAACTTATTATTGACTTTATTTATTTTTTATTCTGCAACACTCACGGCTTGGTGACGAGTCAAAATCTCACGGACTATTTATAAAACTAAAGATCACTTGCCTTGCATCACCTGTTGAATCTGCTGTGAAGTGAGTCACTAGCTCTTAGGTCTAGGAAAAGGTTTTGTTGTTTAATTTACGAGAAATATGAAGTAAACTTATTCTTTGTATAATATTCGCTTATTTTGATGGTATCGAATATTATATATATCGGCTCTATGATTTAATTTATCTCGATCTATAAAACAAACAATCTCTTAACCCATTGTGTTATTTTGGTATTCGTTGTTTTACTAAGTCATCTACAATAGTAAGTATATGATCATTTACCTCAGGGTTGATGTATAAACTAAGCCTAGTTGACCAGCTGCCAAGGGCATATTGTTTGTACTGGAACCAATTTATTTATTAGAGAAAAATCCTTATTACAAATAAAGGCTACCGATCTTCAAATCACTCGTAGCTAGAATCTATATTTTCCGGTGACAACCACGTCAAGGTGCTAGCTACACTATTTACAAGATAACCAGACGATCTGACTAACTACCACTGAGACCTTTGCTGAAGCTGTAATAAAGCAAACTATTTTTCTTTTTTCTGTGGTTGGATAGTAACTATTTTTATTTTATCTTTAAAAATAGGCAATTAATAACGTAATTATTAATTTAAAGTTTGATATTTAATCTTATGTTTAAAACATCTTAATAGTATTGAAAAAAATTTTTACTTCAAAAGTGTTATTCTATACGTACATAAACTCTAGCATTACTAATTTCTATTTGTTGTTTAAAAATATAAATTACTAACGAGATTATTATTGCAATTAAAATATGTCTTTATAGTTGAAATATCCTCATTAAGAATATATTTATTCACACACAAATGATAAATACAAGGTTCTTCTGTTTAATTAGATTCAACAGAGAAGAAATTAGGCTGGATACTGTTGTAAAATCATGCATTGATCATATTTATTACAA
Source organism: Stictocephala bisonia (assembly GCA_035578905.1). Classification (NCBI taxonomy): domain Eukaryota; kingdom Metazoa; phylum Arthropoda; class Insecta; order Hemiptera; family Membracidae; genus Stictocephala; species Stictocephala bisonia. Next base: position 61,919 of record JAQJVL010001845.1, read on the forward strand.
GTTTGATAGGCCTATTGAAAATATTTTTTCTGGTGTTATAAAAACAAAGATCTCAGACCACTATCCTATAATTGCTAGAATTGTAATGGAGGAAGGAGGAAAAGGAGACGCAGAAGTAGAAAAATTTTAAAAAATAAATGAATCGCTGCTTAAAGAGAGATTGATACGAGAAAACTGGGATTTAATTGCAGAAAACAATGTTAACAGAGGGTTTGAAGAGTTAGGAATTAGGAAATTTAGACTTAATTATGAAAAATTTAAAGTAACAATCACTAAGAAAGGTGGTGGGGAAACTGGGCAAAGCTAAAAAGTCAATATTTTGAAAAAAGAATGGATGACACATAGAATTTTGCAATTAGTTAAGGAAAGGGATAGATTTTTCATCTTTGGAAGGGGATCCCCCTCAAATCAAGGACACAGAAACTTGTATAAACGACTTAGAAAAAAAGTTAACAGTGAAATTAGATATAGCAAAAATAAGTTTTATAAGCAATTGTTTGAAAAGAATAAATATGATGCAAAAAAAGTATGGCAAAATGTGAATAATTTACTTGGTAGAGAGAAAACAGGTAATATTGACAGGACAGTTGAAACTGCTATGGGAAAAATTATGAGTAAAAATCAAATAACTAATGGCTTTGCTCAGTATTTTATTGAAGGGGTAGAATGTTTAAAACATACAAGAAATTTCAATCAAAATCATGATATTATGCTCACTGAGATTAATTTGAGATCTCAAAATAAAAAGCCTGAATATTTTCTACAAATACCGAAAGCTACCAAGGAGATAATTTTGAATATAATTAAAAAAATGAATCAAGACAAGGCACCTGGTGTTGATCAAATTAGAATGAAAGATTTATAGCTGATTGCGGATATGATAGCAGAACCTTTGGCCAGACTAATAAATAAATCAATAACTGAGGGTATATTTCCAGAATGTTTGAAAAAGGCAGTAATTAGTCCAATACATAAAAGCAAAAGCAAGAAAGAATTTTATAATTATAGACCAGTGGCTATTCTTAGTAGCATTGATAAGATATTTTAAAAAATATGTATCAGAAGTCCTGAATAAATACCTGATGGAAAATAATACCCTAAATCGCAGGCAGTTTGGTTTTAGAAAAAAGCTCAATACCCAGCTTGCCTTGGAGGAATTTGCAAATGAAGCAAATGAAGTGATGGATTCTAAAAGTCATGGATTTGGGCCTATTTATTGAATTCAAGGGTTTGCCACCGTTTTAGCATAAACTAATTTGTAAAGGTTGGAGAGGATAGTGATTTTTTGTGAGGGGTCCTTATAAATTGGTTTTCAGAGTTACTTAATAATGATTGAACATTTGTAGTAAAGTTATTTAACAATTTCGTCGACTGAAAAATATATCTAATTATGGAGTACCAGGGTCGCAGCTTGGACCGGACATTATTTATCATTATCTAAATGAAATTACTGTGTCACTGACAGAACTGCCAGATATGGGGCATTTGCCAGCTGCTATTTGTTTTGCAGTGAACGAGCTTTAAATATAGAAAAAATACATTCAAAATAACTGAAAGACATTACAAGATGATTTTAAACTGTTACAAGGTGGGTCAAGATTTTGTTTGGTGATAAACAGTAAAAAAACCTGCATAATGCATTTTGTCCAAAACACAAGAAATTGATAACACATCAAAATTGAATCATAATTCAAATGCTTACAAAATAGAAAACTGTAACGTGAAAACATAACGATGGTGGAGAAGACAAAATATTTGGTCTAACGGTTGAAAATAGATTGACATGGAAGGATCATGTGTCCACGTTTACGTAAAAAACTTAATCCATGTGTAGCTGTCATGTATAGATTAAAAAATAAAGTAAACCAAAAAGGTTAAAATTAGTGTTTATAAGGCACTTATTGAGTCAAATATGAGGTATGGTGTTTCGGTATGGGGGGACAGCAGAAGAATGTCATCTTAATTCAATAAATATGCTTCAAAAAGAGTTTGAAGACTCTCTTTAAAAAGCAATATTGGTCCCAACTTAGGCATAGATGAGAATAATGAGTTTTATTTACATGGGCCTATTAACAGCTAAAGGTCTTTACATACTTAATATGTTAATTAAGTATTTTGGAGAGAGTGAATATAAGATACCATGCAGTAGAACATTTAACACAAGGAGAGTGATTAAATATGTAACTCCAACTCCTCGTACACTGTATGGTAAAAGATTGCCAAAATATACTGTTCCCCAGTTATTCAATCATCTACCAAATAATATTGAAGAAGTTAGCAGTATGAATTATTATAAGGAAAAAGTTAGGCTATGGCTATCTGAGACTACTCTGTTGATGTGAGACTAACTATAAACTTACCTGAACCGATATCCACTAGATATCCACTAGAACGGATAGTGACCATAAACAACAAAACACATTCTCACTATTACTTCACTATTACTGTACTATCACTGCATTATTACTTCACTATCACTTCACTGTCACTAATGATTAAGTACAAACAAACACATACAAACACTGGTTAAAACACAATTTACAACACAAGACACTGTGACAATACTTACTCCACACATCAGTCACTAAGATTAACTACTTGACAAATAAACAGGTATATAATAGAACCCATACAGCAACTGCAAATCACAGACACTGAGACATAGGACCTAGCTTGAAAGACAATGATCATATACCTTGTACACTGTTGGTACTCTAAACATACACGGTATTCAAGTAAATAATATAAATATTGACTCATAGGGTAAAGAAACACACCGAAAATTAAAACTATGATTGGGTGGAGTAAAAGGTAACCTCTTTTGACGTTTTGAGGTTATGTTTGCTGTTGTGATAGAGGGCTTGTTTACCTTTCTCCTTGAGTGGACAGACGGTCCCAAAGACGTCTGGAGACAGGCACAGAGATATGACTTCTTTTTCCAAGCATATATCTTGATGAGTTATCTGTTTTCTATGCATTGATTGGGTGACAAGCACAGGATATACAGTATGTAGGGAATGGTTTATTAATTTATTGTTACTGTTAACTATGTTTGCTCGCCTTGTATTACTAATTTACTACTAGTATATTATTTAATGTTATTGGTTATTAATAATTTATTTATATCATATGTTACTTTATTATTGCTAGGTATTTATTTGCAGCAGGATGGATCTGCAGTTGCTTGTAAAGAGAAAATTATGCTAAGTTGCCTGCCCCTGAACCGCCACAGTAATTAAAATTGTTACAAATTCCAATCCTGTATATTTCAAGAGTAAGAAGTGGACCCCACTGACAAGTTTTTTGTAACTTGGTGGGGCCAAACAATTGTAAACAAATTGTTAATAAATAAATAAAAATTATATTATTCATTGAGGAAATAGAATTTCAGACACCGAACGTTTGATAGGACAGTGGTTCGCCTCAGTGTCCAGCAAAGCAATTATATGGCCAAAGGGTTGCTAGATCCTTTGTTTGGTAAGATATTCCTTGTCAAAGGTTATTCTAATGTTAAACAATAAACTATGAAAAAATGTATTGGGTATCCCGTAATACAAATATTAATTTATATAAAAAAATAAACAATTATATAGTTATTTAACACTAAAAATAATATTACTCTTATTTTTCAAATAATCACTTCTGTTTGAAGTAATTTTTTTAAATTTTATTTCTAATATTATTAAGATTATAAAGATTTCTTTCAGTCTCATGTAAGATATAAAATACATCCAAAAACATTATATATAATAATTTTTTAGATGTACCCTAAATCACAATATAGAAATACTTGCTGATTAAATTACAGATTTGCGATAAAATAATCATATTTACGTAATCCTTATAATGCGTTTTCAACATTTTTATAACTATACAGGCTCCATATTAATAAATTGTAGGATATCGATATAAATAATAATATATTTTTTAAAAACGGACAAACTGTAATTAAACTTTGTACATTAATACCCCCTACAAAATTTTTAGAAAATTTTAAGGCCATGTTAATGAGCTTCTATACTCTATATTGTAATTAAATTTGGTTCATGTGGATATTTTTTAAGCCATAGAGACGAGAAGGTAGAATAATGGAACGCTTTATTAAATTATCGTATAAATAATATTAAAATTTATCGAACGAACTGGACGAATAACATTTTAGTGTTTTAATGCAAATTTCACGTTCTAATAATACTGAAGCTTTCTTGGTGATGGTGTAAATTGTAGGTTTACACGTATGCACGAATACAAAATTTAACTTTTTTAGCTTATATAAATGGTTCTTATCCTTAACTTACATGTTTACTGTTTCTTTAATACATCCTTTCCTGATCCACGAAGACCTTTTTAAATTGATCGGAAACACTTATTAAGAGGCATTTAGTATCTCCTAGGAATATGTGCCCTAGGAGATTTGTATAAAGTACTTTATTGACTATTTATAAGAATATATATTGAAAATAAGTCTGTGTACAACTTTTATAGACTCTAAGCCCACTAGCCTAATTGAGGCTATAATTTCCTACTGAAAGAGGTTTTCATTTTCATTATTTGTAAGTGTCTATTATTTTCAGTGAAATGAACAACACCTCTTGAAATAAAATTAATAATATTATTCAATTATAATGATTCAAAATAAACATGACTGTATACGGTACCACTGTACTTGTATGGGTAGGTAGGTGGGTCGGTAACACCATGCATGTATACAGTGTGTTGTAGCCTTATTAAAGCTACTATTTATTTTTGATATGTTGAACAACTTAAATGAGAGATTAAAATGAAACTTCTTCAACGGTAAAAATTTTTCTTTATTTATCTTTTTATAAATTACTTCAAAACATAAAATTGCTTTCTTCTTAAAATAATAATAAAAACGAAAATAAAAATCTCTTATTTTATTGACTTAATGGAACATAAATAAATTAAAACAACTCTTCCAAAATAATAAATTAAATATCTTCAGACCAGAAACTTTTTTATTTATTTGACTTTTTTAATACATTTCTTTAAACTTTTAAATCAATAAATTAAAAATTCAAAGTTGTAATACATTTTCTAAATTCTTTAAAATTGTATAAATTGCTTTAAAATTCTTTAAAATGTATAATTGTTTTATTTTCAAAAATTGTTTAAAATTAATTGTTTAATATTGTAAATTCTTTAAAATTGTAAATTCTTTAAATTGCCTCCGGGAGAACTGGAACCAAAAGAAATAACCAGCTTTTAGTGACTTAAAATATTTTTCCTTTTTCTTACAAAGTTTAAAAGCAAAACCAAGAAAATCAAAATACTTTAAGAATTTGTCACTAGAAGAGGTGCTTCAAACCAGAAACAAGTTTAACCGCGCCATGCTTGGTGGATATTACCCTATCTACTAAAACCCTACTGAAAACCTAACTAAAGAAAACTTGTAAAAACTACTTACGTAGCTGTCCTGGAGGTTTCGAATCCAAAAGTGACCACAACAAAGCTCGACCGGCATTCGATCAGTCACTCACACGCGAACTAAGAAGAAATTGCCATAACAGTAAAAGTAACACCGAAAATGGTTAAGTCGCCGTGTACTCGAAAGAGGATCGTACGTGGTCACACTCAGGAAGATCTCATCGAACTATTCGAAAGCCCGCAAGCATTGACCCACGGACTTACCCCCTCTTAACTCTAGAAGCTAAATCAACCAATTAGAACCCTCTAAACCAGGACATCTGAACAGGTAAGGCTCACCAAACATGTTGCCTTCAGAAAACATGTCGCATGAAATTGACAGGAAATTAACAGACGTGAAAATACTGGTTATTTAGCTAATTTATATGGGAAAAACTACTTTTTTATTTGAAAGGGGAATATTCAAGATAAGCTGCTTGACAAACTTGAATTTAATGGTGTAAGAGGAGTGCCGCTCAAGTGGCTTCACTCTTTTCTGAACAATCGATTCCAAGTTGTCCAAATTTCAGAAAAAATCTCTGAACCAATAGAGCTGAGATACGGAGCTCCTCAGGGCTCAATACTCAGCCCGATTCTTTTTCTCATCTATGTCAACGACATAGGGTCATCGCTAATGCATGGGCAACTCATTCAGTACGCAGTGACACGACCCTTTTATTCAGAAACAAATTAACAACGATCCTTTAACAACAAGCTTTTTTTGATTTAAACAATTGTGTCCAATATTTCAACAGTCTCAATCTTGAAGTAAACCCCTCAAAATGTAATGTTTTGTCATTTTCGTTGCGATCATATGATGACATGGAGAGACTACTCATTTGGCTGGCAGATAAACGGTTAGATGAGACTGTTAGTTCAAAATTCTTGGGAATACACCTGGATCGAGGGTTGACCCGGAATTCACACATGGACCATATTTGCTCCAAATTGTCCTTAGGCATTTATGTTTTGAGAACGTTAGCAAAATTCTGCCCAATTCAAGTTCTAATGACGGCATATTACGGTCTGATTTACCCCCATCTCACATACGGTGTGGTGCTGTGGGGAGCTTCTGCAAACAATCAGTTTAGCAGAACATTTAAATTGCAAAAACGAGCGGTTCGCATTGTTGCACAATTAAAGTTCAGATAAACCTGCAAAAAAATATTCAAAAAATTGCAACTGTTGAAATTGCCTAGCCTTTACATACTGGAGACAACCCTATTTAGCATATCCAAAAGCGTTATGACAAGTGGCCGGGACATACATACACACGACACAAGAGGCAGAAACAACTACCGAACTGGAAATCACAGGACGGTAGTCCACGAACGCTTGCCCTCACACGCAGGTGTTTGTTTTGTCAACAAGTTGCCGGATTCAATTAAGAATGCCCCAACGCTCAAGGCGTTAAAAACTCATCTCAAACGCTGTTTAGCGTCTTATGCATTTTATAGTGTGGACGAGTTTATGGCATACAACTGGGAGACCGCATAATCAGAAGACTGACAACCGGTGTCGGGTGGGGATTTGGTATGAGTGAATATGAGTGCAACCGTAAATGATGTATGTTTTGACAGAGGCTTTTATGTGGGATGTATATTTTAGATATTTATATAGGGATGACGTTTGCTATATATTTTTGTAATGTCATTGCAAATAAATATTTGATGTGATTTGATTTGATTCTGAACTTTTCACAAAACTTGGAGAATTTATATCGAAAACCTTTGGAAAACAAACCAAACTCCTAAACCTCTCAGTTCTTACAATAATTACATTTTCTAAACACAATTTTCTAATTTAATTATAATGAAACAAATAACAATTGTTACGGTGTCAAAAAATGTATATAGAATTAGAACATAAACATTTCATTCAACAAATATATTATGTATAAAAAATTCTAAAGCACCCAAAGCATATAGTAAATTGGTGAATTTGTAAGAGAATAATAAAACATAATTTGGTTACGTTTAGCATTCCGCTCTAGTGAGCTGAAGAACACTTCGGCATGCTTCACTATGGACGCTTTCCAACTTTGCATTGCAGTTGTTCTAATATTATTTTCGATATTACTGTTTTTATTACTATTTTCCTTTTACATATGAGATCGGTATAGCGGGCAAAACAGTTACAAATAACTTCTACAAATAATGGGGAAAAAAACAAAACTTAAAAACATTATGGAAAAGGCAAACATTACGATTCAGTTACTACTGTAGAAGTTAGTTTGAATATATTCATAAGTTTTGAATATCTTTTTACATGTTTATACCTATACAGGCAGGTATACACTTTTATAGTGTTTTTAAGATTAAGTTTATCTTAATCATAAGGCTTCTTTTGTAGCTCTTTTTAGTAATTACAGATTTTTTTTGTAAAAAAATGTTCATTTTACTTTTAAAATATGTATAATATTTAATTTCAGTTTAATCGTAAATGTTGTATATATCAACATTCCTACCCTCTAGCTAATCTCCTATGTTCCGGCTAGACCACAACAGCCTAACTTGTAAAAATAAATTATCTAGTTTATAATCAAAAATGTTGTTAATATAATTATAAAAAGAGTGCTAATACAATTAAATCATAAACATACACAGTCCAGTTAGTTGGATGCACGATAAAATACAATTAATTATTTGTAACATAGAGTGATAAGTATTTCGAATTGGTTTCGGTTATAAAATCATGTTTAATAATATAATAGATGAGCAAAATATTTCCACACACAGGTCCTCCCATATTTCATGCCAAGTTTGATCGTTTTAGATGTAATGCATTTGCCATTGTTTGCATTTATTTTTAAATGTATTAATTAATTTCTTTCAATATTTCAATAGAACGAAGGGCCCTTGGAGTGAGAGGGGGGGAGGTAGAGAGATTCAAACTAATTGCATTTAAAAATGTAATGTTTAATATATTCAGGAGCTTTTTTATGTATTTCATAAAACCTAATTTTAATTTCTTTTCAATAATATTTGAAACCGAGAAGTTAAAAAAAGAAGAAAATTCTCACAGGTTTTCGAATATTTTGGCAGACTATGATACAGTCTTAAGAAATATCTTGTCAAGTAAATTCTGTTTTATGATTCTGTGTCCTCATTTTTAAAATTCCACACAATTAAATTAGAGGTAAATTAATAAATCCCAAACATACAGAGACAATTATATTTAGTTTATGATGTACTGCCATAAAGTTCATAAAGTGTAATGTTATTTGTAATTTATTAAATGAATATACGGTTTGCACTGCAACAACACATTCAATAACATCGTTAATTTAGAAAATATTGCTTGAGTATCTCAATATAAGTAACAATAAATGATAAAACATTTATAATGTTGTATTCACATTATTAGAGCAGGACTTGCTTCCATTAATGAATCATTAATTTTAATAGTCATTATACTAAAATGTATAATGCTTTACAACTTTCGATACATTTTCTAATACGAAGTTACGTGGCATTTAAAGGAACAATAATTCATTTATTTTTCTACATAGAATAAATATAACATGTAAATAAAATAAAGTACTTGTCTCAAGTACATGACGAAACATTTATAAATAAGCAGTATACCGTGTGTAAAATTCTGTTTCAATAGTTAGTATTTAAAATTAATATACTGCAAATAGTTACACATTTAATTAAATGGATAAATCTTTGAATAAGGTCAAGTTTAATAATTATAATAATAATACAATAATTCTAACTAAACATCAAAATATCCTTTATGTATAAAAGCAAAGTTAAACAAGTTGTAAGGGTTAATGAGCCTCGGATTTCCAAGTTGCACTTTAATTAGCTTTACCAGCCCTACCGTCAGAGTTTGAAGTGTTTGAAATTAATTTTGTCCTGCCAGAAATGACAAAATGGCATCCTGATTGAGCAATAACGTAAGCCTCATTAAAATATCACTCCTAAGAGTAATTAAAAAGAAATTAAAATCATGCATTGTAAATGATCTTATATAAAACTTGTATTTACAGTACATGACTTAAATGGTAATATTATATTTTAAATTTTAATAAATTGATAGCTTTCAATAAGTAATTGTATACATAATTCGAGAGAAATACCTGTAATTCATTCCTCTCATAATATAATCACTCATTTTCATTAGTGAGGAAACATGTCATTCATACATCATGAAAAATTATCCTAGAACAGAAAGTTGATTCAGAAAGGACTCTAACACTCATATATCACTCTTTATTTGTTTATTCTCTTATTTTCATAATGAAATTAACAATTGCTTTTGAATTGCAAAGATAAACCTAATTTGTAAGCCAAAAACAAATATAAACAAATTATTCTACGTTATGCTATTTTATTTAACCCTCGAGAAGTCACGCACCCTACTATAATGTCAGATGTCACGCATGTGGTTGTCTTAGACCGCACTCAATATACTTTTTACTCAATCCAAACGCTCCAAGAGTTTTCCTTTTCAACTCTTTCAAATAATTTATTAAGCCTTTCTATCTCTTGTTCGTTCATTAAGTAGGTAATTTACTTAAATCAAATAATATATAACAATAATAAATAGTAAAAAGCACTAATACAAGAGTCGCACTTGTAACAAAAGCACCGGATATGTAAAAATCACAATGACACAAATGGTCGCGCGCATAGTCAAAAGCACCCAGGAAGTGAGAAGCAATGTCTACTACAGCACAAGAGTGAAGGATGGGTGGGATGTTGAACTAGGCAAGTCAGCTATTAGATGGGGTGATAATACGTGGAGTGCCAATTATGGCTGACAGTCAGGCTTACCACATGCAGAAAAACTGTATCTCTACGGTGCTTTTGACCATAGCGCGACTTTACTAGGTTACACTACTACTACACTCTAAACATTGTACGATAGTGTTAATATTATCAATACTGTAATAATGAACGTGACCAGATATTATCACATTTGCTAATGTTAGTGTATATTATAGCTTTTCATAAATTTAAGAGGTTATACTTACAACAGATGATATGTACAAAACCATTATATCTCATGTTAATTACTTGCAGCATTATTGTAATGACAATTTGTAATCCTGCTTTGGTTTGTTTGGGTGTGTGTTGAGTGATTCTCGTCACGTGGTTATCGTGATTGTGTGTATTTTTATTTTGTTAGGATGAATATGTTCTTATCATAACTTATTAAATATTGTACTGAATTTTATTAAATAATATCTATAACGCTATCACTTAAGTACAATAGTAAGATATTTAGTACGAGTACATAAGTTTAAGTTTACGATTATGTAACGTTTTCGTACAGGGTATAGGAAGACAATATTTTTTTTTATACTGTTAGTTTAACTATTAATCTTAGCACATGTTGTTTATAGTTAGAATATTATGTTTCTTATTACTTTTGGATTTCATTTGTTGTTATTTTTACCGTTATTTCTTTGGATTATACGTGTGGTCAGTAAAATCCAAAGAACCATTTTTTGAATAGTTCATAGTTCATATAGCATTTAATATTGTTTATTTATTGCTGATTTACAGTATATTTGTTTTATATAGTTTTGTATATTACTTATTTGTTTATTTCCATTGTGTTAATATTTAATGTTTTGAATCTCATGTGGAGTTAGGACTATCATTCGTGATCCAAAAGGATGTTTTAAACAATCAAACAATTAATGCGATAAACTCCAAAATTAAATAAAAATTATGATTACTGACATAACAAATATTAGTTTTAAAATGAATAACAAATGTTGTTTGGTTTCCTTTAACTATGTTTCCTTGGTGCTTGTTGATTTGTTTATTTATTTTTGTTTTGTTGGTTAGTTACTTTAAGATCACTTATATATTAAAGATATTATTTCATTATGATTAAATTAGTTGATCTTTTAAATACCTATATGCTAGAGAGATTTAAAAAAACTCTGCAACGTAATATCAATTTAAGAAATAATAAAAGATTTTGAATTTTGAACTGAATTGAATAATGTTTTTATAAGCATAATACGTGTTGTTACAAATATAATACAAGTGAACGTTACTCAACACAAATCCTTTGATTCTTTTGTGAATCCCTCTGGTCTGAGGAAGGTGAGTGGGGTCCACTGAAATTGATCACCATAATATTTGCGCATCTTGTGCTTATACTATAATATATTTTGTGAATTATGTGCTTATATTGTAATATATTTGTGAATTATGTGCTTATATTGTAATATAGTTGCACATTATGTGCTTATATTTTAATATGCTTATGTATTTTGTTCTTACATTGTAATATATTTCTGCATTTTGTACTTATATTGTAATGAATTTGTGGATTTTGTGCTTATATTGTAATATATTTGTACATTTTGTGCTTATATCGTAATTTATTTATCCATTTTGTTCTTATATTGTAATATATCTGTGTTGTTTGACGTTCCCTTGTACTAAAATAGTAGTATTATAATGCAATAGCTACATTAGTACAGGGTGTCTTAAAAGTCCCACCCCCCCCCCTATTAACTTTCTTATGAATACAGATAAAGTGATTTACTTCTGGGAATGTTTATATAACCAACTAAGGAGTTTTTTTTATGTATGCAAATTTTTTACACCCCCTCTGAAAAGGGGGTAGTTTGGTGGTAAGTCAAAATTTTTAAATAGGAACCCCTATCAAATGACACATCATTTTAAAGGTAATATTAAAAGAAGAAGAATGGTGGAAATTAGAGGTCTCTAACATTAGTCTATCAAATTTGGTGGCAGTTTAAAGTTGGAATTATTTCATAAAACCCCCGCAGCTTGTTACATTTAAAATTGTTGTAAGGCAGACAAAACATTTACCCACCAGTTAGTTTTGAGAACTGATGACACCTAATCGTAAAACAAGTTATTACAAGAATCAACAAACATCAAAAACCACAAATAACATAGCATTTATTTGGTTTTGGTTTGTCTGACCAAAGTCCAGTAGGGCAACATGGGACTTTGGTCAGACAAACCAAAACCAAATAAATGCTATGTTATTTGTGGTTTTCGGTGTTTGTTGATTCTTGTAATAACTTGCTTGACGATTAGGTGTCATCACTTCTCAAAACTAACTGGTGGGTGAATGTTTTGTCTGCCTTACAACAATTTTAAATGTAACAAGCTGCGGGGGTTTTATGAAATAATTCCAACTTTAAACTGCCACCAAATTTGATAGACTAATGTTAGAGACCTCTAGTTTCCGCCATTCTTCTTCTTTTAATATTACCTTTAAAATGATGTGGCATTTGATAGGGGTTCCTATTTAAAAATTTTGACTTACCCCCAAACTACCCCCTTTTGAGAGGGAGAGTAAAAAATTTGCATACATAACAAAACTCCTTAGTTGATCATATAAACATTCACAGAAGTAAATCACTTTATCTGTATTCATAAGAAAGTTAATAGGGGGGGTGGGACTTTTAAGACACCCTGTATAATACTTAAACAAAATCATAATACTTTAATGAAAACTGGGGTAACAAAAATCTTAAATCGGATAGTACCTCAGGACAAGAATTGTTTTGTACAGCCAAAAATAATTGAAGTAGAAAGCCGTATATTTACCGAGTTACAATCCAGCCTTATGAGTTTTTGATAATGAATTTGAACTGTCTGGGTTTTGTACTTCAACAGCAATAAAATATGACAGTTCTTTTGTTATACCTAAAAATAGCAATTACTACTACATGACTAACTATCGTGTACAACAAGATTAGCTCAAGAAGAAATATATTATTTATATAGTTCCAACCTAACCATACGCAATATGCTATATTAAAGTTACCAGGGAACTGTGGTTACTGACTGCGTTTAGTGTTCAACGTTTTATTAACTGCGTATTAATGAATTTTAATTAATTTAAGAAACACCTTTTTTATTTTAAAACTAACAATAAATTTGTAAATATTTTTTTAAGTTAGGATCCAATATTGTTGAAAATAAACACAAATAAAAAAAAAACCCAAAAATTCCCGTTTGGACGCCCCCGGGGTCAAAAATTTCCAAAAAAACAAACCCCAAAAAAACCCCGGACCAAATGAAAAACAAAATTAAACCGATTTCAGTATTCAAATTTTAAAAAAACCCCCAATTTTATAAAAACATTTCCCCAAAACAAAAAAACCAAAAAATTAAAAATGGGTTAAAATAGGTTTTATAAAAAAAAATTTTTTTAAAAAGGAAAAGCCCCCAAAAAATATAAAAGAAAAATTTCCCCCCCAAAATAATAACAAAAAATTTTTAAACTTTTTGAAACAATTTAAAACACCCAAAAAATTAACCCGGGGGGGGGCCACCCCAAATTATAAAAAAAACCCCCCTCCCCCCCCCCACAAAGCCAAAAAGGGTTAAATTTTTAGTTGGTCGGGGCAAATTTTTTTATTAAAGTAAACAAAAGAGGTTTGGGTTTTTTATTGTTCTTTCCCTTTTTAAATTTTTTAGGAAACATAACTAAAATATAAACAATAAAAACACTGTTTTAAACCATAGTTTTTATTTAAATTTTTTTAAAATTTTTTTTTTGGTTTTAACGTCCCAAAAGATTGTTTTCGGCTTTTTTTTCAATTTGGGAAAAAATTTGTGAAAGTAGTAATTTCTTTAAATAAAAAAACAACTTAAAAAATAACCCGAATAAAGAAAAAATCCCCATTTAAAAAAAACCCCCTTTTTGGTTTTAACCCCAAAACCCCCCAAAAATTTTTTTTTAAAAAAAACATTAAAAATTTAAATTCTGCAAGCTTTTAAAGGGATTTTTTTAAAAAATAATTCAACAAATGTAATAAATTTTAATAATTTCCTTTAGCAATAAAAATTTTAACCCAAAAAACCCTTTGGGGAAAAAGTAAAAGCCCAAGTTTAATTTTTTAAATTTTTTTTAAAAAATTTTACCCCCTAAAAAAGGGAAAAATTTCCCAAAACCCAATTTTTTTGTTTTTAAACGAAACGGGGGAACCCCCGGAAAAAATGAAAAATAAAAGTAAAAAAATTGCCCAGTTTAAAATAAAATTCATAAAAAAGGTTTTTTAAAAATTACAAATTTTGAAATATAAAATTATTTTTTCCACATTAAACGGCCCGCAAAACCCCAAAGAAAAAAAAAAAATTAAACCCCCCAACCAAAAAACGTGACCGAAAAGAATTTAACCCTTTTCCAAAATATGGTACATTTCTAAAAGGTTTTCAGTGGCAGATTTTTAAAAAACGATCCCCTGGCCGGGGAAAGGGAAATTTTCCCCCAAAAAATTAAAACATTTCTTTGGGCATGGAAAAAACAAACAACATTAAAAAACACCCATTTTAATTTTTAAAAGAGAAAAAAATAGTTCAAAACCCAAGGGAAAACCCTCCACCCCAAAAGATTAAAGACATTTTGTGCAAAAGGGGCAAAAAATAAAAATTTTTACAAAAGAAAACAAAAACCGTTTAAAAAAAACCGTACTCAGTTATTACGTAAAAACTAAAAACAGTATAATTTTTTTAATTTTAAAAAAGTTTAAACCAAAAAATTTAACCCTAAAAAATAAGCAAAATTTAAATTTACCCGTTAAACGAAGTGTTGCAAATTTTTTTTTAAAACCCAAAACAAAATTTTTTGTTTTTTTTAAGGGGCTTGGACCCGGGCCCGATTTCCCTTTTTTTCGTCGTTGCTGCCAGGGCCCGGCCCCGAGATTCGCTTTTGGGCCCTTTCGTTTTTTGCGAAATTTGGGGGCCGTTTGGGCCCAAAATTCCGTTTCGTTCCGTGTTCCCGCAGCTTTTTGGTCAAGTTGGCCTGGTTTTTTTGTTCTTTGTTTTTTTTGCCAAAGGGGCCGTTCGTTTTACGAGAAAATGTTCCCCCCCGGGTAAGGTTCCCCAAAACTCCAAGGGGCCCCGAGGGCCCCTTCTAAAACCCGGCCTGCCGTCCGGGGATTGTCTACCATCTGCACTGCTAGCCTGGCCTGAGGACCATGTTGGAGTCTGGAGTCGACAGCTACCCGCTCTACATCTGTGGTGGTAGAAGTCTTCTGTCCTCAGGTCAGTGCGTTCTATGTAGTTTCCCGGCGGCTGAGCTGGGGGTTTTGATAGTGAAGCATAAAAGAAAAAACAAAAGTGAAAAATAAAAAAAAAAGAGAAAAAAAAATGTTTGTGGAACTATGGATTCTTAGGCCTAGGCCTAGGAACTGGCCATGAACTTGAACAGTGATTTTGAAACAGCCATGGGGGACCTTGCTATATAGATATATACATTGGAAATTTAAGAAAATAGAAAACTCATGTTAATATTTGTGGTTATTTATTTTAGTTAGTTTATTTGTTATGGTTAATCTTTACGTAGTTTATTTTTGTTATAGTTTTTAAATTTTTATATTGGTTAGGCCCTATGGTTAAAACGTTGTTGGCATAATTGGAATCAGTATTTATTTTAGATGCTTAAATTTTTTATATACTGTTTAAATTAAGGAATTGTCCAAATTATGGTTTAGGCCTAGTGCGTTAGTTAGGGTTAGTTTCATTTCTTCGTGTAGTGTATTATTGATGTCAGGGGATAATAGAACGGTACCGTGTTATATATTTTTTTAAATTGTTTAATTTTTAAATTCTTCACCAAAAGGGGATTATTGTGCTTTTAGTTTACTTTAATTCGGAGCTGCCCAGGGATTCCGGCTTACTCCCTGGCCCGGTGGAATCAAGGGATGTGTGGGCTAAATTGCCGGTTTAAGTGTTGTGATCCAAAAGTTTTCTAAATTTTCACTTTTATTTGGGGCTTAATATTTGTCTTACGTTTTGGGTGTCTCAGGCCAAAACTGCAGATAGGCCATACAGTTTGTTAATTGTAGTTTTGGTATTTGTAGCGTTAAGTGTTTTGGTAGCTTTTGTCGTTATATTGTTAAATTTTGTGTTTATTGTTATTTATTTAATTGCAGATTTTATATTGGGGCCTTCTGCCTGTTTCTATTGTGGCCCTATGCCAGCCAGTTAATGTTTATTTGGCAAATAAAATCAGTTTTGCTCAGCTGCCGAGTGTTATTTTGACCCTCCAACTGCCACCCGTGATCCCATCGCTCGATTTGTTTTGAGCCATCCCCCAGTTGGCACGCTTTCCAGCTTTGGTGGGGGGGATGGGTCTCAATTGGTAGCAGAGCGTGGTTGTCTAAAAAAAAAAAAAAAAAAAAAAAAAAAAAAAAAAAAAAAAAAAAAAAAAAAAAAAAAAACCTAGGCAATCCGCTTGGTTACTTTGTTGAATGGGTTTCATGAGTGGATTGGAGGGGTCGGCAGTGGCTCGGTAGGCTGAGGGTTTAGTTCGTCTTAGACCCTGGAGTTGTCGTTTTTTTGTGTATTTTTGAGAATTTTGTTTTGCGAGATGGCCTATCTGCAGAATGTTGCGCTCCTGGTCAAGGAGGAGTTGATTTTCGAGTTGAGGTCGCGTGGGGTGACTCCGGAGGGTGATGTTTTGAATCTCCGGAGGTTGCTGCGGGAGCAGTTGTCCGCGGGTACGGCGGTGGATTGGTCTGACCTGCTGGAGGTTGGTGATGAGTTGGGGATTTGTAAACGCAAGGTGGAAGATTGGTAAGGGGTGTTAGAGGATTTGCTGTTGGAACCTCCAGTAGGTCGTGACCGGGCCTGCCGCCTTGCACGTCTGGGGCATCTGCTTGCCCGTTTAAGGCTGGTCAACCGGGCGCCGGGATTGGAACCATCGGGAAGGGCGTGGATCTTGGAGAGTGTGGCTAGGCTGGAGGAGATTTTTCAGGCACTCTCCGGGTCCACGACTCCTACGGGTCTGGGTCGGCGGCCTACTTTTGCGCTTTCGCCTAACGTGTCGAGGCCGCAGGCTGAGACAACGGCTTTCACTGTGCCTGAGGCTCCTTCTGAGCCTGCAGGCGTTTCTGTTGAGGTTGCTTGTGGTTCGGCTCCAGCTGCCGTTCCTACTACTTCTTTGGGTTCACCTGCTCTTCTGCAGCTGAGCTACCACAAGCTGCCTAACCCTCTCACGCCCATGATCCAGAATCTCCCTGTGATCGATGGGATGGATCCTGAGGAGCTTCTTAAGTTTCTGGTGGCCTTTCTCAGACTTAGTGAGATGCCCGGCATGCAGGCTGGGGACTTGCTTCGTCTGGTTTTCCCGTATTGCAGAGGTCCCGTTGGGGAGTTGCTGAGTTCTGTCTTGGCCAGTGATGCCTCGGTGGACTCGTTCCATCGAGAGTTACTTTCGTCGTTTCTTCCCATTCGACTCAGGGAGAGGATGGTCATGGACAGATTTTATCGGTCGCAGGGTAGGGGCGAGTCTCTGGCAGCCTATGTCTCTTCAGTCAAGGAAGCTCGGCAAGCGTTGCGCCTCACCCTTTCTGAAGCTGACACCGTTCGTGTCGTCCTGGATGGCATTTCTCCCGAAGAACGGTGCAGATTGGTTTTTGCTGGTGTTCCTTCGACTTTTCGGGAGCTGCATCAGCTGTGCATTGTTTCGCGCAGCGTGCAGTTCTCAGACCAGCAAGGGAGGGATTCTGAGAGTCATCGTGCTCTCCCCACCCGTCGACCAGCTATGTCTGTAGGTGTGAGTCAGCCAGTGGAGGGTCGTGGTTCTCGGCCTCCTGTTGTGTGTTTTGCTTGTGGCCAACCTGGTCACATTCGACGTGACTGTCCACGTGCTCGAGGTCGTGGGGCGGGAAACGCTCAGCGCGGGGGGTTGCCTCCACAGTAGCTCCCCGCGTTGTTGCGACTGACCGTGGCCATTTGCCTCTGACACGTGCCCATAGCAGGAGTGTCGGGGATTTTTCGGGCCTTGCTGGCATGGCTTCCCTGGGACTTAGTGTGGTCACCTCGGTGTGTCCTGGCGTTTTTGTATCTTTTAGTGGTACGGTGTGTCGAGCCCTTCTTGATTCTGGTTCGGCATGCAGTATCATCAGCCTTTCTCTTTTTGAGTCCCTTGACGCCTTAGGACTTGTCAGGCATACCGAGCCTTCTTCTATTACTTGCTGGACGGCATCCCAAACTCCTCTACCCATACTTCTAAAGGCGTCATTACATTTTAAAATTGAAGGATTTTCCTGGAGGTGGGGTTTTCTTGTTGCCAAGGACCTGGCGGTTTCTTGTATCCTAGGGGCAGACTTTATTTCTAAGAGTGGTATGGTGCTTGACCTCCAGAAGCGCCAGATATTTTTCAAGTTTAATCGGCGAGTTTTGGTGCCTCTAGTAGGTGATTCTGACTGCCCTCCTGCAGTCAGAGAGGTGGGTTGTGAGCCCGAACAACCCAAGGTGGATCCAGTTGGTCATCTCCCCCCTGAGCAGGCGGAGGCCATTAGGAGGCTGTGTTTGCGGTTTCCTGATGTGCTTACGGCTGAGCTTGGGGTCACTTCTCTTCTGGAGTATGAGATCCACCTCACCGATTCTCAGCCAGTTAGAAGTCATCCGTACAAACTTGCTCCCCCAAAGATGGAGGTTATGAGGGCCATGATCGAAGATCTTCTGAGCAAGGGTGTGATTGAACCGTCTCGTTCTGCTTATGCCAGTCCAGCTTTTCTTGTGCCCAAGCCTAATGGTAAGTCTAGGCTTGTGATGGATTATCGGAGGCTCAACGCTAAGGTCGCTATTGACTCGGTACCTCTGCCTGATTTGCATTCGGCGTTTGATTGGTTCGGTAAGGCTAAGTTTTTCAGTGTTTTCGATTTGAACCAGGCCTACCATCAGATTCCATTGAAGAAGGAATCACGGCCTATGACTAGCTTCTGTGTTCCCTGGAATCTTTACCAGTTCACTAGGGTTTCTATGGGTCTTGCTGTGGGTGCCCAGACTCTTACTCGTCTGCTTGATTCCATCTTCCATGATGTGAAGTTCAAGTTTGTTTTCAATTACCTGGACGATCTTCTTGTCTACAGTGAGACTTTCGGGGAACACATGCAACATCTGGAGGAAGTTCTTAGTCGCCTCAAATCAGCTGGCCTTACCGTCAATCCAGAGAAAGTCACTTTTGCTCGTCCTGACATTTCTTTTCTGGGTCATCTTATCTCTTCTCGAGGCGTCTGCATAGATCCTGCGAGGACCCAGGGCATTCGGGATTTTCCTCCTCCCAGAGATGCCAAGGGGATTGCCCGTTTTGTGGGGATGGTGAATTTTTACCGTCGCTTCATCCCTAACGTGGCCGAGCTTGCTGCCCCGCTGAACGAGCTGCGTAAGAAAGGTGTCCCTTTTGTGTGGGGCCAAGCTCAGCAGACTGCCTTTGATGCTCTCAAGGAGGCTATCATGCAACCTCCTGTCCTGCGTATGCCTGATTTCAGCAGAGAATTTGTTCTTCAGACTGATGCCTCCTCCTCCGCCATTGCTGCTGTTCTTTCTCAGGAGTTTGATGGGGTCAAGCAGCCCATCGCTTTTGCTTCGAGGACGTTGTCTCACCAGGAACAGAAAGCTTCTTCCATCTATGAGTTAGAGTGTCTGGCTGTTGTCTTTGGTACGGACAAGTTTCGGCGTTTCTTGGAACACGCTGAGTTCTTGCTGGAGACTGACAATCAGGCACTATCTTGGCTTCTTGCCCATCCCCGACAGCTCGGGAAAATTGGTCGCTGGGTGGTCAAAATTTCTGCCTTTGAGTTCCGAGTTCAACATCTTAGGGGTACCCAGAATGTCATCGCGGATGCTCTTTCCCGCATGTACCACGAACCCAGTGATCCACCTACTGAGGCTGTTGCTCAGTGTGGTGCTGTTCTTCTGGATTTTCCTCTGGCTTTTGACGACCTACTGTCCCATCAGCAGAAAGATCCTGAGCTGTCAGTCATCTTAGGTGAGCTTCAAGAGGGAGGTGCCCACCCTCCCTATTTTCTGTCCAAAGGGGTACTCTGTTGCCGTCCTCGACAGAGGGGTGAACCCCGTGTAGTGCTGCCTAGTCATCTAGTACCGATGGTCTTTCAATATTATCACTCTTCCCTTGTGGGCGGTCATCTTGGCATTCATAAGACCATCGCTAAGATTCGTAGGTACTTCATCTGGAAGGGCATGGACCGGGATGTTGCTGGCAGAGTGCGGGATTGTCACCTGTGCTCTCTCAGCAAGCCTAGTCAGAATGCAAGGTTAGGGTTGTTATCTTCTGAGGTGGCCGAGCGTCCTTTTGAGAAGGTGTTCATCGACTACGTGGGTCCTTTTCCCCGTAGCAAGTCAGGTAGCTCCTACCTACTTGTTTGTGTGGATGCTTTCTCGAAGTTCGTTTGGCTTTTCCCACTTCGGAGTGCTACGGCTAAGCTCACCATCCGTGCTCTCCAGTCCCAACTCTTCCAGCACTTTGGTGTGCCTTCCACTCTTGTGTCCGACAACGGTAGCCAGTTTACCTCCCATGAGTTTCGTAGGTTCTGTTTTGGCAATGGTATCAGGCATGTGACTACCTCTCCTTATTACCCACAGCCTTCTCATGCAGAGCGGTTCAACCGCAATCTTCGGTCTGCCCTTATTACCTTCCATGCTGAGAAGCAGAACACCTGGGATGAGAGTCTCTCTTGGCTCCAGCTTGCTTTTAATTCTTCCAAGCATGAGAGTCACAATGCCACTCCCTTCGAGATTCTACATGGCTACCCTCCTAACAACCCTTTGTCCAACTTGTGGAGGCTAGAGGATCTTCTACCTACGCCAGGTGCCACTGACGTAGTGTCCACGTGGCGGGCTGCTCGGCGCAACCTGCTACGTGCTAGAGAGAGAGTGAGGAGGAGGTATGATAAGGGTCGTACTCCTAACCCTTTTCAGGTTGGAGATCTGGTTCTTTGTTAGGCTCACCCGGTCAGTTCGGCCGCGGAACGAAGAGCTGCAAAGTTGTGCTATCGGTGGTCTGGTCCCCACCGCATCGACAGGTTTTTGTCACCGGTGACTCTGCTCTGCTGGTTGATCCCCAGTCAGGCAGGGTGTTTAGGAAAGCCCATGTGTCCCAGCTTAAGGCTTTCCGGGGAACGGTTGGTCCAGGAGTTGGTGTTCCTGGGGGTTTCTTGGGGCAAAGAGATTGATCACCTCTGCGCCCTAGGTGGCTGTTCTGAGAGAGTCTTCTTTCTCTCTTTTTTCTTGTCGGGCCCGACAGTCAGGGTAGTTTGCTCCCTGTTCGAGGGGTTTCCCCTCTTAGTTTCTCTTGGACGTCCTTGGAACACCACTCTTCGGAGGTCTTCGTCTTCTCTTGGTTCCCTGAGGTACCGAGTGTTCTCCCCTGCCTGGGTGTGTTGAGGTTTGCAGAGGGAGGTTGTACCGGGTCTTGGACCGGTACAGTTTCGTTTTTTCGTCGTTGTCTGCCAGGCTGCCTGAGATTCGCTTTTGCCTTGCGTTTCGCGTAGTTGGTGGCCGTTGGCCCAGTTCCGTTTCGTTCCGTGTTCCAGCAGCTTCGGTCAAGTTGGCCTGTCTGTTCTCTTGTTCTTTGCAGCCGTTCGTCACGAGAATATGTTAGGCTAAGGTTCCCAAAGCTCCAGGGTCCTCGAGTAGGACGCTTCTACCCTCGGCCTGCCGTCCGGGGATTGTCTACCATCTGCACTGCTAGCCTGGCCTGAGGACCATGTTGGAGTCTGGAGTCGACAGCTACCCGCTCTACATCTGTGGTGGTAGAAGTCTTCTGTCCTCAGGTCAGTGCGTTCTATGTAGTTTCCCGGCGGCTGAGCTGGAGGTTTTGATAGTGAAGCATAAAAGAAAAAACAAAAGTGAAAAATAAAAAAAAAAGAGAAAAAAAAAAATGTTTGTGGAACTATGGATTCATAGGCCTAGGCCTAGGAACTGGCCATGAACTTGAACAGTGATTTTGAAACAGCCATGGGGGACCTTGCTATATAGATATATACATTGGAAATTTAAGAAAATAGAAAACTCATGTTAATATTTGTGGTTATTTATTTTAGTTAGTTTATTTGTTATGGTTAATCTTTACGTAGTTTATTTTTGTTATAGTTTTTAAATTTTTATATTGGTTAGGCCCTATGGTTAAAACGTTGTTGGCATAATTGGAATCAGTATTTATTTTAGATGCTTAAATTTTTTATATACTGTTTAAATTAAGGAATTGTCCAAATTATGGTTTAGGCCTAGTGCGTTAGTTAGGGTTAGTTTCATTTCTTCGTGTAGTGTATTATTGATGTCAGGGGATAATAGAACGGTACCGTGTTATATATTTTTTTAAATTGTTTAATTTTTAAATTCTTCACCAAAAGGGGATTATTGTGCTTTTAGTTTACTTTAATTCGGAGCTGCCCAGGGATTCCGGCTTACTCCCTGGCCCGGTGGAATCAAGGGATGTGTGGGCTAAATTGCCGGTTTAAGTGTTGTGATCCAAAAGTTTTCTAAATTTTCACTTTTATTTGGGGCTTAATATTTGTCTTACGTTTTGGGTGTCTCAGGCCAAAACTGCAGATAGGCCATACAGTTTGTTAATTGTAGTTTTGGTATTTGTAGCGTTAAGTGTTTTGGTAGCTTTTGTCGTTATATTGTTAAATTTTGTGTTTATTGTTATTTATTTAATTGCAGATTTTATATTGGGGCCTTCTGCCTGTTTCTATTGTGGCCCTATGCCAGCCAGTTAATGTTTATTTGGCAAATAAAATCAGTTTTGCTCAGCTGCCGAGTGTTATTTTGACCCTCCAACTGCCACCCGTGATCCCATCGCTCGATTTGTTTTGAGCCATCCCCCAGTTGGCACGCTTTCCAGCTTTGGTGGGGGGGATGGGTCTCAGTTACTTTAAATATTAATACTAAAATGTAAATAAAATAGAAATCAGATTGAAAACTTCTTTACAAAGGCAAATATATGACTAAATTAATCTATCTTACATTAAACATTGATATTTGGTTATCTCTGATAAAAACTTTATAGTAAGATTATAGAAAAAATCTAATTCAAGAAAAGTAGTTGGAATATTAAATTACAAAGACGGCTTCTTTATGAAGTAATTACGATGCGGATACCTCTCTTTCTTAAGAATAGTATTACATACATCAGGTTGAGCCACTTAACATAGATGTAATATGAAACCACACACATATTACATTATATTAATTAAGCTTAATGCATACTTATTTCCTACTTAGGCATTCACAGAATACCTACTCTTTGTGGAAAAAACATGTTAGAAAATAAATACAATGGTTTTACTTTTTAATAATATACTACTAGAAACTCGGCATATTTCATTAAATGTTTATGGGTGGGTTTATTCAAGTAAATTTATTATTTAAAATAATCATACAAAATTTAATATAGTATTTTTCATTTACTATACAAAATTTAAAATTTTTTACAAATTAGTATTCTTAAAATAATTTTTTGCTTAAGTTTAAGTCAACGGTAAAAAATAAATTCAAATGGAACTTACTCAATAAACTAATAAATAAATAGATATTTAATTGTAATTAATTTATTAGTAATATCGTTTCTGCAATGTGTAAAAGAGTGTTTGCCAGATATAACTGCATCATGACCTCAAACCGAGTAAGAATGGGTGAGCTGATAGTCCAGTTGTCTACGGTATTAGGGCTTAAAACTGGGGTTAGAGATGTTGTCTTGGCTGGAAGTTATAGTTTATAATATTAAACGTTTACTATACTTTTTTCGCCTTTCCCTCTTAAGTCCTCTCCTACAAAAGTTTGATACGGTTAAGTTAATATTTAGACATCTGGATTTTATATAGTAATATTAATAAAATAATCTGCGCTAACTAAAACATTACATATCGTGACACTATCTACTTATTGGTTAAATAACTACAAACATAGCTCAAATATGCCATGTACTAAAACGAACTCCTCAATACGTTTACTAATCTTTTTTAATAAAGCGTGTTTTTATAATAATAATATTCAAATTAGGAAAGACCATTTATTATGTTTTTTTTTTTTTTTTTACTTCCTGGCCCACAAATTAAATATTTTTAAAGTCCATCTTCACCATTGAGGTTGTATTCAGTTTTTATTTGCCACTATCTTAAAATGTTCCTTTGCTAGTGATTAGCTTACCAAACACTGCCATAAGTCAATATGATTTCTTAAATTTGAAGAAAGACGAAGAACCTGTGTTATTTTCTTGAGATATCATGAACGTTCATTGATATCCCAAGATCTTTAGATATCATGTAGTATCAAGTGAACAAGCGTTCTTTCACTTTATCAGAAAAATAACAATAATGAATCATACATGAAAAACGCCACCCAATATTGAGTCGTCGAAATATTA
The DNA here is from genome assembly GCA_035578905.1 of Stictocephala bisonia. NCBI lineage: Eukaryota > Metazoa > Arthropoda > Insecta > Hemiptera > Membracidae > Stictocephala > Stictocephala bisonia. Next base: position 86,483 of record JAQJVL010001845.1, read on the forward strand.
AGTCAAGAGGGGATGTATTATGTATCCTCTTGTTAAGACTTGAAGTAAAAACCGAACAAGCCATTTTATTCTGAAAAAAAGAAACAAACAAAACGAGCGAAAATAAGAAAATCGATTTCTCCTTTTTGTCTTTTCAGAAATATTTATTTATAATAATATTTTATATTAACAACTACCTATGTTAAGTTTAAAAATATTTTGTACATGCAGAAGACCATCATTTCGTCAACAGTAACTTCTTAATTAGATTGGAAACTGTGCAATTGTCACCTGTCTAGGTCGTGATACTGGCCCATGTGATATATTATACGCTTAACTAATGTAGTGATACTTAAATTAATTATAGATTATTATACTAAGAAATAAATGTGGATGTGAGTAGATACGATAGTATTTAACGTTCACAAGAGGGTCTACTAATATCGGGGACTGCATGAACAAAAAGTGATACCATTTCATGATTTAATTTTGTGCCGAAGCTTTCTGTATACTTTTATTATATTTATTTTAATAGATCAAGGTGGTTGGGTTCTCTTTTCCTAATTGAACACACTTTAAATGTAATTTTGTGTTGTACCTACTGTTTTAACGGTTTTCATCGTTTTATCCTGTGAATTGCTTCTGTTTTGACTATATAAATTAATTGTAGTACGATGCTAAAATTAACCTTTTTAACAATGTGGTTTCCACTCTTCAATTACTATCATTTACTTATTTCAGAATGTATTATAATATATACTCCGATATCCTTACTACTTCTAAGTGAGCAGGTTTGAAAGTCAGTATTCAAATTTATTTGATGTATTTACTTTAAATAAAAAAAATAATTTTTTAACTTAAAATTTAATTGGTAAAAACTATTGTATCTCTATTATAATTTGCACTAAGCAATCGTGAAATGACTACCCTTTATAACTATACTTAAAATAGTAAAATATCCCCAAGATTAATATATGTATTTAGGATGTAATAAAATTAAAAACTGAGTAACCTTTAAAATTTTTTATTAAAATTGATTAACACAACATGTTTCAATTTATTGTCATTTTAAAGTGTAAATTAAATAATTAAGTTAAGTATATAATAATTCTTTGAATAAAATTGTAAAACATGTGATTTTTATAAATATTGATGAATATAGATAAGTTGGTGATAATTTTAATTATAATTTTAAATGGATTATAACAAACTAGAATAAAAAAATGTGTATATTTTTTATTCTAACTTTCCCATATTACTATTCTTAATTTTCCTCAGCTTTGCATATTTCCTTTGTCAAAGTTCTATTGCTACAATAAATACTAAACATTTGATCAAATTACTTTTAAATTAGGCGTGGTATTACAATGTTTCTAATAATAAGAAATAAACTTCATTTAAGTAATTTTTTTGGAACAAACTTACTGTTTAGATAGTCAATTTTTAACTCGTTTAGAGGACATTGTCTTTAAAGTGAAATATTACTATGGAAATAGTTTCTATAATGGATGATATAGTTAAATAAATTTATAAATATTGATTCAATTAATTAGATTTATCTTTTCGCTTCAGAATGTTTAATATTACATGTTTCAATTTACTACAGAAATATATAAATATTTATTTAAGATACGAGGAAAAAATCATCCCATAATTTGTTACAGTACATTCCCGGATTTTCTTATAGCATTTGAAAAGAAGTTTATGATTTTCTGAATTACATAGGCTACTGAATACGAAATAATGCTCATTTGTTATAACTATCATGGTCTTGTAGAAAATATTAGCGAGTATCTGTGTTTATTTTTTTTACGATTTGACATATTAAATGTAGATTTTAAAATTGATATATAATTGCATATGTAAATGTATATGTTCTATATTAGAATTATCAATATTAATTGATTAGAAAGTAATTCTTAAATTTATCAGCATGAGAGAACTAATACATTATATCACTGGTTGTTGTTTATCAGGAATAAATATATGAATGATATTTAACTTAACGGTGTATAAGTAATATATTGTTAGGAATTTTAGTTTCAATTACTTGAAAAACTAAAAAAAACAAATATATAATATATTTTTTTAAATTAGCACGATACACTTTGGTTATTACTTAAACATTTAAAGTTTAAGAGAATGTTATAGAACACAAATATAAACCAATATAAACACAAAATACATTCTAAATACAAAACGTACAAATATATAAAAATAGAAGCACAAAATGCACAGTACCAACTTTTGTGGGTCAAATTTATTTTTGAAATTTGTTAATGATGGAGTATCAGATGAGGGAGACAAATATTGGACAAATAAAAGTTGGACATTTGCCATCATTACGTGAAAATTACCAATCACGACGTTTATATTTGGTAAAACCCAACCATTTTCAAGTGCTAAAAACTAAATTACATCTACACAAACATGTTATAAAAATACGTTCTTAAACTAATCTACTTTAATAATTATCTACATTTTAACCTAGATCATAGAATGGGGTACAACAAAATGAACTTATACTAAATGTAAAAATGTTAACAGGGTTAAAATATCTTCATAATTTTTGTAATGTTTGTTTATTGTATTGTTTTGTTCCTAATAATTGTTGTCTTTTCAGGTTTAAATTTAATTGTAACAGTTAATTAGATTGGATAGTAGTATCAGTCCTTCCGAGTCACATATATATAATGTTCTGTGCATGTTTAATGTGATTTTGAATTAATATTGTTTTTCAGGTACCATATATTTATTTTATCTATGTTGTAGCCTTATTAAAGCTACTATTTATTTTTGATATGTTGAACAACTTAAATGAGAGATTAAAATAGAACTTCTTCAATGATAAAAATGTTTCTTAATTTTTCTTCTTATAAATAACTTCAACAAATTAAACTAGTTTCTTCTTAAAATAATAATAAAAACGAAAATAAAAAATTTCTTCTTTTATTGACTCAATGGAACATAAATAAATTAAAACAACTTTTCCAAAATAATAAATTAAATGTCTTCAGACCAGAACCTTTTTATTTATTTGACTTCTTTAACAAATTTCTTTAAACTTTTAAATCAAAATTCAAAATAGTAATAAATTTTCTAAAATTCTTTAAAATGCCATAATTTGCTTTGACATTCTTTAAAATTAAAAATTGTTTATATTCAAAATTGCTTTTAAAATTCAAAATCTTTAAATTTCAAAATTTTTTAAAAATTCTTCAAAATACTTTAAATTTCAAAATTGCCTCCGGGAGATGTAGCTGTCCTGGAGGTTGAAATCCAAAAGTGACCACAACAAAGCTCGACCGGCATACACCCTCTCACTCACACGTGAACTATGAAAATTGCCGTAACGGTAAGGAGCACCGAAAACGGTAAAATCACCGTGTACTCGAAAGAGGAACTAACGTGGTCACACTATGGAAGGTATTGCAGAACTGCTCGAACGCCCGCAAACTTCGACCCACGGACTTACCCCCTTTTAACTCTAGAAGCTAAATCAACCAATTAGAACCCTCTAAACCAGGACAACTGAACAGGTAAGGCTCACCAAACATGTTGCCTTCAGAAAACATGTCGCATGAAATTGACAGGAAATTAACAGACGTGAAAATACTGGTTATTTAACTAATTTATATGGGAAAAAACTACTTTTTTATTTGAAAGGGGAAGATTCTGAATTTTTCTCAAAACTTGGAGAATTTATATCGAAAACTTTTGGAAAACAAACCAAACTCCTAAACCTCTCAGTTCTTACAATATTTAACATTTTCTAAGTACAATTTTCTAATTTAATTATAATGAAACAATTAACAATTGTTACAATGTGTAGTTGATGTAATCTTATTACAGTCTGATTTGAATATTAATTTAATTGTGTTTTAACATTTTTCGTTGATATCGCGACCTGAGCAGCGCCTAATTGGTCATATTAATTTAACCCTGTTAACATTTTACATTTAGTATAAGTTAATTTTGTTGTACCCCATTATATGATATAGGTTAAAATGTAGATAATTATTAAAGTATATTAGTTTAAGAACGTAGTTTTATAACATGTTGCTGTAGATGTAATTTAGTTTTTAGCATTTGAAAAAAGTTTGGGTTTTACCAAATCGAAACGTCGTGATTGGTAATTTTCACGTAATGATGGCAAATGTCCAACTACCTTTGTCTCCCTCATTTTGTGAGTCCTTCTGGTAAACGTGGTTTACCGAAATCGATAACCATAATATTTTTGTATTTTGTATTTATAATTACTTAGTGTAATAATCAGGCAAGCTGTCCACTAGAGAACTAGATGACGTGTTTTAAATCAAGAGATTCATCGTCATAAAGACTCAAGTAATTAATTGTCTGTCTGGGGCTAAAATATATTTTTGAATTTTACATTTTTAATGTGCTTTGGTTGTGCATAATGTACTTGTACTGTAGTATATTTCTACGTTTTGTCCTTATATTGATGTATATTTTTGTGGTGCAACATTCACTTGTACTATATTTAAATAGTAATACAAAGTCACACTATCTAGAAACAGCATTCTTTTACTTTATCACAAAAATAATATTAATGAATCATACATGAAACACGCCACCCTATATGACAGTCGTCGAAATATTGAGTCAAGAGGGGATTTACTATGTATCCTCTTGTTAGGACGTGAAGTGAAAAGCTAACAAGCCATTTTATTATGAAAAAAAAAAAACAAACTAAAAAGTGAAAACAAAAACTATATCTTTCTTTGTGTTTTTTCAGCAATATATATTTATAATAATAGTTGATAGTACCAATTACTTATGTTTAGTTTTAAAACATTTTGTTTACTATAAACGAAAAAGGTTCGTTTAAACTTATAAAATAAACATTTAAAAACAGGCTAGGCCACCTTAACTCACGTAAGATATCCAATTAAAAACAGGCTGGGCCACCTTAACTCACATAAGATATCCATTTAAAAACAGGCTAGGCCACCTTTAACTCACATAAGATATCCAATTAAAAACATAATAGGCCACCTTAACTAACATAAGATATCCATTTAAAAACAGGCTAGGCCACCTTAACTTACAAAATATATCCATTTAAAAACAGGCTAGGCCATCTTAACTCACATAAGATATCTAACTAAAAACAGGCTAGGCCACCTTAACTCACATAAGATATCCAATTAAAAACAGGCTAGGCCACCTTAACTCATATAAGATATCCAATTAAAAACAGGCTAGGCCACCTTAACTCACATAATATATCCATTTGAAAACAGGCTAGGCAACCTTAACTAACATAAGATATCCAATTTAAAACAGGCTAGGCCACCTTAACTCACATAATATATCAATTTAAAAAAAGGCTAGGCAACCTTAATTCACATAAGATATCCATTTGAAAACAGGCTAGGCCACCTTAACTCCCATAAGATATCCATTTAAAAACAGGCTAGGCAACCTTAACTCACATAAGATATCCATTTAAAAACAGGCTAGGCCACCTTAATTCACATAAGATATCCAATTAAAAACAGGCTAGGCCACCTTAACTCACATAATATATCCAATTAAAAACAGGCTAGGCCACCTTAACTCACATATTATATCCATTTAAAAACAGACTAGGCCACCTTAACTAACATATTATATCCATTTAAAAAGAGACTAGGCCACCTTAACTGACATAACATATCCATTTAAAAATAGGCTAGGCCACCTTAACTCACATAAGATATCCATTAAAAACAGGCTAAGCCACCTTAACTCACATTAGATATCCATTTAAAAACAGGCTAGGCCACCTTAATTCACATAAGATATCCAATTAAAAACAGGCTAGGCCACCTTAACTCACATAATATATCCAATTAAAACAGGCTAGGCCACCTTAACTCACATAAGATATCCATTTAAAAACATACTAGGCCACCTTAACTCACATAAGATATCCATTTAAAAATAGGGTAGGCCACCTTAACTGACATAAGATATCCATTTAAAAAATGCGTAGTCCTTTAATCCATGTGTATGTTACATTCGTCCTAGTCACTTTCGATATGTGTATGTATAGTTTATGTGAAAAGAAAAACGTATACGTGTATCTCAAAAAGGAAAATCTCTGTTAAGCCTACTTAAATTTTTTAATAAACAACTAGAAACAAAGTATGTCTGCCTTTTAGTGAGGTCAATGAGTGTACTCACACATAACAACGAAAGGAAATATATACGTAACAAAACAGGTCTAACTTTTACATTATTCACTTCAGTCAGTGATATCTCAAGAAAATAACACTGGTTCTTCATGTTTCCTCAAATGTAAGACATAATATTGACTTATGACAGTGTTTGGTAGGCTACTCACTAGCTGAAGAACATTCAAACACTGGCAAATAAAAATTGATTAAAACCTCAATGGTAAAGATGGACTATTAAAGAATTAAATTTGTGGGCCTGGAAGTAAAAAAAAAAAAAAATAAATAAATAAAAAACACTAAATGCTCCCTAATTTAAATATTGTTTTTATATAAAACACACTTTATTAACAAGAAATAGTAAAACATAAATTTTAAATATATTGCTTTTAATTTAGTTTTGTTTTCAGTGTAGTTTTGTATTTTCATTTAATATTTAAATAATTTTTTTAATATATAACGTTGGTTAGTGCAAACATTTTTAATATAATATTATAATCTTACAAACTAATTAGGTATAAAAAACTCAACTTATATTAGTAACTTTTGCAATAATCTGAACATTGATTAGTTAATTGAATGATAATAATAAGTTAATTGAAAGGTCTGTATGAATTTTGGAGAGGTAAATGGCCTACAAAGATTCATACTGTAGATTATATTTTATAAGTTACAACATTAATTATAGTTTTACTAAACTAAAGTGGCACAAAATTAATTAAACTCCCTGAAGACATAAGCAGAACACAAATTTGTTAATTGTAAAAAATGTAATTATTTTTATTGTTGCATGTAAATAATAATAATACAAAGGTTATTTCAACGTTAATAATGGAGACTTAAAGATTAAAAGGACATTGCAGAAAATTAATGAACTGTAACGTTGAAAACGTGAAAAAGTGCTAACGTGACAAATTGTCCCATTTCACAGTCAATTAATATCATTCATTTTCTCCCAGCAGGGATGAAAAATGTTTGCCCCTGCACATGTAGTTTTCCTTTACTCACTCCTAATTGATTACTCAGTAACTTGAGGTTTTGATGTAGCGATATGTCATAGCATTCTAGTTTTTATCAACTTACCAAATAAACATAAGACTTATTATGATAAGTATATTAGCCTGGACTTTAAAATATTGTCACATATACTAAATAATGTAGTAGCCTATAATTTAGGAATACTAAAGGGTTGGGCTTATAAAGGGTTTGTAGATTATAAAAAAAATTAAAATTGAAAAACAACAATTTGAAACGATAGTTTAAAACAGTTCCTGAAATTCAAATTCATTGCTGTTTAAATTCTCAAACATTTAACATAAATATTTAATTTTTCATATATGGTGGTTGAATTATGTTACTTAAATCTTACTGATTTTGTTCACGTTATAATTTGCGTGGTTTAACTAATGCATTTTTGTTGTATTATTAGATTTTATTTATGACTCAAAACCTGAATAAATCTGTTTTCAAACAAAATAAATATAAATAACTATTAATGTAATATAGTACCTTTAAAGTTTCTAACTTTTTTACATTGACATTTATTAACAATGAAATGGGTTTAAATGAAGCAATAAAAAATTAAGAGTGACGGGGTTGGTGCAGCGTACCGGAATGTCCCCCAGTCCCTCTTATATAAAGGTGGGCTGGGATCACTGACTGCCTGACATAAATGTTTACCCCATATGGAATGATACATTTTTTTAATTTAGACTGAAAGGTAGTCTAGCCTTGTCAACCCCTTGACAATTCGTGGCTTTTTGTGTATAATGACAAACAACTTAAAACTTTCTTTATGACTATTATCCAGAACTACAATTAAATTGCACTACAATGAAAATATAAGTTAACTATACATCCTATTAAACACATATCAGTTTCATATAAATGTTAGTATACACCGAGACAACCAATGTAAATAATTAAGGTATTTGAAATATACGTTTGCAACGAGCACTTTTATTAAAAACTATACGGAGAGATTGTCAACCAACTTATCCCTTCTTAAGCCTGAACATTCCTTGTAACTTAGAGCTTTAGAAAACTTAGAACTAGAAAACTTAGCCAAACAAACCAACAAAACATAGATTAGTTCATGTTGAAGTTGAAGATACAAGACATTGTATTACTGACATGTATATTTACAGTTTTACTATGCTAATATAATTATTCTATTCAGCAAACTTCCAACTTGATTGATATATTCAACTATACACTTGTTAACCATATATCACTTATTAAAAGATAAGTGATATATGATCACATATACGTGCAATAGCGATTGTTATAAATTGTATTGGGTAACATGCCTGCTATATCAGCAATAACTGAGTTACTGTATATAGTCATAAGTGCTATAGCAATCAAATAGACAAGTGATTTGTAGGGTCGTGATTGCTATATCAGTCATGACTGAGTTACTTTATATAAGTCGTAAGTGCTATAGCAGTCAAATATACAAGTGATGTGTTGGATCGTGACTGTTATATCAGTCATGACTGAGTTACTGTATAAAGTCCTGAGTGCCATAGCAGTCAAGTAGACAAGTGATGTGTAGGGTCGTGACTGATATATCAGTCATGACTGAGCCACTGTATATAGTATTGAGTGCTATAGCAGTCAAATAGACAAGTGATGTGTAGGGTCGTGACTGCTATATCAGTCATGACTGAGTCACTGTATATAGTCGTAAGTGCTATATCAGTCAAATAGACAAGTGATGTGTAGGGTCGTGACTGCTAAATCAGTCATTACTGAGTTACTGTATATAGTCATGACTGCTATATCAGTCAAATAGAGAAGTGACGTGTAGGGTCGTGACTGCTATAAAAGTCATGACTCAGTTACTGTATATAGTCGTGAGTGTTATAGCAGTGAAATAGACAAGTGATAAGTAGGGTCGTGAGTGCTATAGCAGTCAAATAGACAAGTGATGTGTTGGGTCGTGACTTCTATAGAAGTCATGACTGAGTTACTGTATATAGTCGTGACTGCTATAGCAGTCAAATAGACAAGTGATATGTTGGGTCATGACTGCTATAGAAGTCATGACTGAGTTACTGTATATAGTCGTGACTGCTATAGCAGTCAAATAGACAAGTGATATTTTGGGTCATGACTGCCATTGAAGTCATGACTGAGTTACTGTATATAGTCGTGACTGCTATAGCAGTCAAATAGACAAGTGATATGTTGGGTCATGACTGCCATTGAAGTCATGACTGAGTTACTGTATATAGTCGTGACTGCTATAGCAGTCAAATAGACAAGTGATGTGTAGGGTAGTGACTGCTATAGCAGTCGTATTAAAGAAATTATAATAATAATGTAACAGTGGTTCTATGCATTAAGTAATTCGATTATTACTACTAAATTTTCCATCGGTAAAAACAAATGTATTTAATATTTATTACTCATTTTTAGTTTGGGAAGAACCCGGATCAACTTAATTAGCAACCCTAATACATTTTGGTATATACAACAGACTGGTAAAAAACATGTCCAGAGCAACGATTTTGGGTGTGGCTGGTACACGCATTGTATATTACAGCTGTGTAGGACAGCCAATGGAAGGTTTTTCCAAGCGTTCGAGCCATATCAACTTGATTAGCAGCCTTGATCAACCTTGGAAGTCGTTAATCTGAGTGAGGGAGCGTAGCACCTAATGTGGACTATTTACCTAGATATGATTTAAATTAGTTTCCAGATCTCTTAATGACTTAAAAGGTGGCTTTGGTGACTAATTACTCATGTGATTTTATACAAATTATAGTAATTTCTATCAATAAGTAATTGAATTGTTTGAACATCAGAACTCAGAACTAAGAACTCTTTATTCATACAAGCATACATTGTATACAACCGAATAGTGTCAACAAACAATTGTTATAAAACTAAATAAAAATTAAAATCAAACTAAGCTAAATTCAATTAAACTAAATTTAAATTCAATTCAATTAAATGAGCAGATAACTACAGGACTTACCAAAAAACCAATGGTTAATTTCAATACACTCTAGTTCACAATATCAATCAAGCACAAATCAAGGGGTGGTAAAATTCCTCTAGTGAATAGAGACTTTTGTTTATTAAGTATTCTTTTACCTTTAGCTTGAATTTGGTTGCATCATTTTCCTGTTTTAAGTGTATAGGTAGGTGTCTCATAAATTTGTTACCCATATAAGTTGGTTTTTTTTTTTTTTTCATAAAAATGTTGTCTGTGATGATTTATTATAATTTCTTTCTTTTGTCTTGTGTTACAGGGATGAATTTGATATGAATCATAATCAGCATAACTAGATGTTTTTACAATTAGTATGGCATCCAAGATATACTGACCATAGATTGTTAATACTTTTAACTTGCTAAACTCTTCCTTCACCGATTCATCAAACCTCTTTTTTAATATGATTCGTAACGCTTTTTTCTGTTGTTTTAATAATCTGTCCATGTTACTTTTTGTTGTTGCTCCGTACAAACATAAACCAAAAGATATATGGGAGTGTACATAAGCAAAATAAATTGTTCTTAAAGTTGTTGTGTTACAAAAACGTGACATTTTAAAAAGTGCGTAGATTCCAGAATTAATTTTTGATAAAATCCTAGCAACATGCTTACTCCAACTTAAAGTTTCATCTATCACTAATCCTAAAAAAATTTAAACTTGATTCGTTGCTGATTTCTTGATTTCTTAATTTTATATTAGTTGTACTTGATTTTTTATCTTGCTTTGTTTTGAATGTTATGGTTTTAGTCTTATTTTCATTCAAAACAAGATTATACTTCAAAAAATAATTGCTAAGGTTTTCAAGTTCTACATAGGAGATCATCTCTACCTGGTCTAATGTTTTACCTGATACCTTCAAGTTGGAGTCATCTGCATAAAGACAGAATTGACTATTTAATGGGTGCGAGAGAGTTTCACCAACATTGATGAGGTAACATAAGAATAGTATAGGTCCTAAAATGGACCCCTGAGGAACACCAAATTTCATAGGTTGTAAACTTGACTGCACTTTAAATATTCTATTGCCTTGCATCACATGTGTAATTTCTACAAATTGAAATCGATTATTTAAATACGATTTGAACCATTCCAAACTTGAGGAAGAGACACCAATATCATATAGTTTTTTTATCAGAGTGGTATATTTAACACTATCGAAGGCTCTCGATAGATCCATAAAAATGCCACTGACAAATTCTCCGTTATCTACCGAGTCGATCACTGACTCAACAAAGGATACTGCTGCACTGACTACTGATCTTCCTGGGCGAAAACCATATTGAAAGCTATCAAACTTTTTGTACTTTTCTAGGAATGTTGATAATTGTTTATGTACTATTTTTTCATAAATTTTTGAAAATGTAGGAAGTAATGCTACAGGTCTGTAATTTTCTTTAATTTCATGATAATTTTTTTTATGAATTGGGATTATTTTTGATATTTTAAGTTTTTGTGGAAAAATTCCTGATACAAAAGACGAGTTTATTAAATGACAAATTATTTTACTAACTTCCTTTTTTGTTTCTTTGATTAATGTAAGTGGTATTTCATCATACCCTGAAGAATTTTTTTTATTTAACAAATCTATGACTTTTTCCACCTCTTTTTCATTGACAGGCTTAAATCTAAATTGAATTTGAAAGGGTTCTCTATATGTTTCCCTATCATGTAAGTATGAATCTTTACCACTTACATCCTCAACTACATTAGCAAAATAGTCATTGAATATGTTAGAGACTAAGTGTGGGTCAGAAACATTGTGGTTGCCACAAGTCAAGGAAATATTCCTGATTTTTTCTTTAGCTTTCTCAGTACCTACCTCTGTATTTATTATTTCCCATACTACCTTTTGTATATTAGATGAGCTATTAATTTTTTTTTCGAAGTAATTTAATTTTGATTCATTCAACTTTGCTCTGTATTCTAATTTTTTATTTCTTAACAAATTTTTTAAGTAAGAGGATCTATTATTTCTTGCCATTTTTGTTAAATTAACTATTTCCCTGTATTCACATTTCAATTTGTCATTAATCCATTCATTTTTCTGCTTTATTTTTGTAACAAGACATTTAGGGAAAGCTTCATTAAAATAAAAGTTAAACAAATCCATAAATTTGTCATACTTCTCACCAACTGGAGCTTCATAAACATGTTCCCATGTTTCCTTTTTAAGAGAGTTTTTAAAAGAACTAATACTACTTTGGGAGAACTTCCTTACTTCTTTTTTTACAGTCGTTTTGTTGTCTCTCTGTACATTTATATTACTTATGCTTACAATTTGACCATCTTGATCGGACAAGCAAGTGACAATGCCTTCTACAGTAATATTAAATTTATTCAATTATTGTGCTAAAAAGTTATCAATTGCTGTTCTAGAAGTACTGGTAATTCTGGTCAGAAATGTTACTATATATTTCATGTTAAGACGTGTTAACAAATCATTAAACTTTTTGAAATCTTTATCTTTTTTTAAGAAATTAATGTTGTAATCCCCCCAATTATTATATGATCGTATTTTGTACTAAACTATTCTACCACAATACTTAGTCTATCCAAAAACGTAACTAAGTTTGATCCAGGTGATCTATAAATACCCAATACTAAAAACTTATTATTGTCAATATTGTAGCTTACTGCACAAAGTTCAAATTGTTTTTCTTGAATCAAGGTGTCTCTTATAAATATTGGTATTGTCACTTGCTTCCATTTCATACAATTTCTGCTCAGTATAATAACTCCACCTTTAGATACAACATTCCTAGCATAAAAAGAGTTAGTTGTGTAATTATTAATATTAAGTCTTTCTATTTCACTAGCCTTCATATCGTGTTCGGTTAGAATAACAATTTCTGGATTCAGCTCATCTAAGGTTATCTCTAGTGGTTCTATTCTAGATTTTAGGTGCTGTATATTTTGATGAAATCTTTTGCAGATATTTTTATATATTGATTTTTTACTAAAATTATTCAAGCAAATTTCGTGATTGGTATTGTGTTTGTAAATATTTGATTTATCACCCCGTAAATTACTACCCAATCTGTTATTTACATCTATCCTTACTTCTGCAGAACAACATTCTTTGTCAATGCTATTCAGTTTAAATTATTGTCACATAATTCAAAAGATGAGTTTCGCTGTGGAGTACTACAAACTAAACTTAAACTAATGTTCAACTCATTTACATGAGTATTGTCAGGATTTTTAGAATCCAGTTGGCCGGCCGAGCCACTATTCATTACTTGAGACTCACAGTTACTTTGCTTTGCACACATACGAATATCTTGCTGTAATCTTGGCATCATATGGTCCATAGCTCCCTGCAAGATGGGCTGCAGTTTCTGACGTTCAGCTGGGCTGGTCCCCCGTGTTGGAATCTGAGTGCAGTTCTCCTCTCTCAGCTCCTCCCCGATGCACACACGTAGCAATGACACAAATTCATGATGACGTAGTCCATTGATCAGTCTCTTATTCCTTGTCACTCTCTCATCTTGTACTATGATGTCTATACTTGCACCAGTACTACGGTAAAATTTAACAATATTTTTTGAGAATACTCGTACAGGTACTTGATCTCTCACGCATCCCATGGGGGAGCAAATTAGTTTATTAAGCTTCTTGACCTTAAAATCAGTTGTTAGATTTTTAAAAGCTTGATTGTAGTCTTCTATTTTTGGTTTGGAATTAAAAGCTTTCTTGGTTACTAATCCATAAACTGAAGCTCCGTGTTTACTGTACTGGAGTGTCAGATCTCCAAAAAGACAGTCTGATTGCTTAGGTTTTCCAAACTGCTTCTTAAAGGCAACTGCTATCCCTCTACTCATCTGCTTAGGATTTTCGAAATCTCCAGAGATGCAGTGAGCAAACGCAATGGATTGATTGTCCTGTGAACTGATTGACTGCATTATATCTGCTTCGACAACTCTAATTTGATTTGCAGGGCTTTGTGAAGGAAGTTCTTTTATGGTCTTAACTTTTTGTTCTGGCGTAAATGCTTCTAGTTCCATTATGGGAGGTGATGTTAAATGCTGTTTTTCTGCCACTAAACTATAGATTTCCATCCGTTTATTATTGATAATTTTCATGATTTCCTGACAGATGAGCTTTTTCCCTTTTATATTTAAATGCAGTCCGTTTTTAGTATGGAATCGTCTCTCTAGTAACCACAAATCTAGTAGCTTCACTTGCTGATTTGTACTGGCAATTTGTGCAATGGTTGTATTTACTTCTTTAATCAACTGATTTTCGCAACTTGAAGAGTCCAGATCATATCTGTAAGGTATATTAGACAATATGAGGTTTGTATGCTTCAAAAGTGCTGTTATACTTTCAAGATGTTCCTCAAATGCTTTCAAAAATGATTTTGAATTTTCCACTGCCTTGCTTGTGATATTGTTGGTACCTCCAATTAACACTACAAAATCATCCATTGAAAGTTTATTAAATTCTGCTGAGTTGGTTATGGGGTTTGTTAAATTTTCCATTGGTGCCCCTGGTTGACAGTAATTAAATATTTTAAACTTATCGTTGGTTATTTGTCCAAGGTAGGTCGACAAACCTCTTCCTTGGCTGTTACTGGTAATTGTTATTTTTTGTTTTTGGTCTCTGCTTGTAAGTGTTTTCCCCTTTAACAATTTTGGTGTCCTCTGAGCACTTGTGCTTTTTTTGTGATTATTGGTATTCCGAGGAGAGGGAGATAATGGGGGAACTTTATTCCTCGCAAGGTCTTCCTTCTCCAGGCATAATTTGTTCAAGATTTCAAATTTATTTCTTGTTATCAATTGCATATTTGTATTAACAGATTTTTGTATTAAAGTTTTCTTTTTCAGGCGGCTATTTTTTTTATTGTTATTATTATTCACTCTGGTCCACCTATTTAAGCTACTGGTATATGAGTTCTTATTTAAAATACTATTATTACTGGTGTTATTGTATGGTGTACATTGTTTATTGGGTTTGTCTTTGCAGCTGCATTCTATTGTAGACGACCCAGTAAACCATTCATTGAAAGGAAAATCATAAACATTATTAACACAGTAATGAAACGCAATGTACTTTGCATTGGCTAGAACATGAATTCCACATTCGAATGAATGTTGTTGTTGAATGCATTGCATTTCGATTACATTGTTTTTTTTTATCCCAAGATGACGCGCGATTACTTCGGCTGATGAGTGGTTCACTGGGCGAAGAGAATCCAAATGGTATGCCTCGTTTCTTAGCTTATCCACCAGTAGTAGGCTCCAGTGAGAACCTGCGTCTTCTGTTTCCGGGTCTGAAATATTGCTTACACACAAAAGAGCATATTTGCAAGTTTTAAAGGTGGTTCTCTCCAAAATTTCAGAAACCACGTCAGGAATGCCAAGCTTAATAGCAGCAGTGACAGAGGGGCCCAGCAACAGCACCTCATCTGAGTTGATGCTGTCTGATATAGCAGAAAAATAGCTACTCAAAATAGTATCATCCACCCACTTTTCCTTGGTCCATGATTTTTTCTCTTGCAAGTTCAGTATGTCAGTTGTTAAAGCTTGTACTTCTAGTTTGAGTTTTTCAATAATTGTGTTTTTTCTGTCTATTTTTTGCTCTAAAGAATCTTTAATTTTCATTTGCGCTTTTAGGTCATGAAGTATACTGTTATTTTCTTGTACGGTTGTCTCATATCTATTTTTAGTTGACCTTAGTTTCTCTTCGAGAACTTTAATTTTATTCATATAGGCCAGTCTTTCGTTTTCTCCTGCTTCCTCCAAGTGAAATGATTCATCCAGTTTAAGAGTCCGTTGTCTTTTTTCTATAAGCAGTTTTGTTTCCAGGATTGCCGTTTCACTTAATGTTGAATCAAGTTTCTTTTTGTTAGATTCATTTTCTATAAGGACTGAGTCACAATACTCAATTAGTGGCACCAGTTTAGAGACAAGGTCATCTAAATTTAAATTAGGAGTGTTTGCAGTTATTTTGTTTATTTCAAAGCAAATCTCAGCTATGTAGTCCTCCATTTTGACTTGGTATCCATTAGATCCTATCACAATATCTTCTAATTGTTTCATACTTTAGTAACAGATTTAAGTGTTAATTAATAAAAATAATATAAACTCCTTTTAAAATGATATACTTTAATATAATTTAACTGCTCGTGGTACTAATGCGTACCTACCACTTGAGACGTGACTTTGCAGTCCTAATCAGCAGGCGTAACATTATTATACTTTCTGGCAGCCGGCTGTTATTAAGAGAACACTTATATTATTAATATAAATAAGTTGTGTCCTGGTATTTGTTGAATAGCTCAGCAGAGGTCTTATTAGTGTAAACACCTGTAGCTTCTTTTATTCTGATGGCAGTTAATATAAGTGAGAAAAATATATATACAGAATAACAATTAAGTAATAAGTAATAACATTTTATTTTTTATTTACACCCAATATTTATTTTTTATTTTTTTTATTTTTAAAGTAGCAAAAAGATAACGTCTCCAATTGGATTAGAACCAGCTCCAATTGTTATGCCACTATTAATAGCTGGTGACCTTGACCACTGATCCACCTGTTGCTGATTATGTTGAAGTTGGTCTGCTAGAACAGTGTCAGTGTCAGTTCAGTTGCTGACTGTAATGCCTTACGTCAAGATGCTGTTGTTTATTGTTTCAACTTGAATAAAACTTGATATTATGCAATTGTAATTTAAGTATAAAAGTTGGAATCTTTGATATCAAATCTTAATACAGTATCTATTCTATCACAGTATGTATGTTTTAATTACATATAGACAGACTAGTCTTCTTTAGTGAGTTTGAGGTTAAATTGAAACAGTTTATAAAACTTTAAATATTACTATAAAAATATTATGCAAAACTGTTAAACCATTATTTAAAATATTTCTCAAACCTTACAGTAACAAAATGAATGTACCAGAGTCACTTTTAGGGCCTAATTATTAATAACATAACCATTTTATCAGCACACAGTCCAAGCATCACACCACATCACTATCATACCAGTTTACACGACTTGTATGTTTTAGTACACGATCCAAATAGTTTTAGTACTGAATAGCAATGAATTAGTCCGAGCCAGTGGCCGAGCGGTCTTAGGCGTCAGGACTTTGAGCTTGGGTTAGAGATGGCGCTGTTTTGAATCCAGCCTAGACTGGAAGATTTAATAGTAATATTCGCCGTTTACTGTACTGGTTCGCCCCCTTACTCTGTCTGAATAAGTTCACCTCACAGATCAATAGTCTATGAAAAATGGGCAGAGTAAGGTTAAGAAGGAGATATGCCTCTTCTTTAAAACAATATATATACGAGTAATCTGTTGATAATTTTATTTAACATGGTATAATTGTTGTATGTCTTCCTATTACAACTTTTTCTGATGTTATATTTAATTACAATTACAATATTATACATATATACAAGTTTGTGTATACTTAGACATTAGGACGTTTACTAGTATGTTTTCTAAAACAAATAATATATAGTGTATAAACTAAATATTAAAGAAGTATCAAATAGTAAATGCATTTAAAATACAGATCCGTGAAATAACATTCCATTGAAAGAAAATAAAATAATGGCGTTCAATAGAGCTGTTCTGTCATAAATGCAAAAGGTAGACACTTAATGTACAACTGTTATCTACGATACGCTTGAATGGGTCCTAACGAAAGAACTTACTGACTTGTTACTTAAATAACTGTTCGTGAACTTTATGAAAAGATGTAGGTCAGAGATGTGATATCTATACTACTACATACAGGACATTTAAATTGTATATACAAAAGAATATATGTCAAATACGATTATATTAAAATACTTATGTCCTACTGTCATATACTCACGGCTGATCCTCCAAAAGTTTCCCTACAATTGTTAATTTGGTCAACAGTA
Source organism: Stictocephala bisonia (assembly GCA_035578905.1). Taxonomy (NCBI): domain Eukaryota; kingdom Metazoa; phylum Arthropoda; class Insecta; order Hemiptera; family Membracidae; genus Stictocephala; species Stictocephala bisonia. The sequence goes on from JAQJVL010001845.1 coordinate 104,526, forward strand.
GATTTACTACGCAACTTTTATATATAATTATTCTAATTATTCTGAATTATTCTGTTATATAATTATTCTATTATAATTATTCTGAACAGTTTAAGTCTTATATTTCAGTACTAATAAAACGAAAAACTATGCAAACATTTAAAATTAAGAAAGAATTCATGTTTTTCAATGAATAAAAAAAAAATACCGCTTAGAGAATTATTCGTTGTTATAACGTTGTCGTTGGTATTGACCCACCCACACATTTATGGTGGTATTGTCCCATCCGCCACCCACACATACAGTGGTACTGACCCACCAGCCCACCCATACACATACAGTAGTACCGACCCACCCGCCCACCCATACACATACAGTGGTACTGACCCGCCCGCCCACCCGTACACATACAGTGGTACACCGTGTGTGTGTGTGGGCGCGAGAGAGAGAAGGAGAGAGAGAGAGAGAGAGAGAGAGAGAGAGAGAGAGAGAGAGAGAGAGAGAGAGAGAGAGAGAAAAAAAGAGAGTTTACTTGTGTAGGTGGTATCAATACCACTGTACATTTATAGGTGGGAGGGTGGGTTAATACCACTGTACATGTATGGGTGGGAGGGTGGGTTAATACCACTGTACGTATATGGCTGGGCGGGTGGCCCAATACCACTGTACGTGTGTGGATGGGCGGGTGGGTCAATACCACTGTCCGTGTATGGGTGGGTGGGTGGGCCAATACCACTGTCTGTGTATGGGTGGGTGGGTGGGTTAATACCTCTGTACGTGTATGGTTGGGCCAATAGCACTGTACGTGTATTGGTGGGCGGGTGGGTTAATACCACTGTCCGTGTATGGCTGGGCGGGTAGCCCAATACCACTGTACGTGTGTGGATGGGCGGGTGGCCCAATACCACTGTACGTGTATGGGTGGGTGGGTGGGCCAATACCACTGTCTGTGTATGGGTGGGCGGGTGGGTCAATACCTCTGTACGTGTATGGGTGGGCCAATACCACTGTACATGTATTGGTGGGCGGGTGGGTCAATAACACTGTCCGTGTATGGGTGGCGGGTGGGTCAATACCTAACCTGATTCCTCTTACATAACCGATCCATTAATTTAATGTACACTTTGTATTAATGGTTTTATCATTATCGTTGTATATTTAACTTCTACTGCATTACAACTAAGCGCTGCCCCCAAACTACAGTACACTGAAAACCTGTTCCTGCAACTGGAGTTTACAGCATTCACTGCTGGTCTATATTTTCATCATTCATGCATATATTACGAGCATGGAGGCCCAAGTTCAATATTCTCCACCAGTCAAGCTTAGGATAGTTTACAATTGCAATAATCGTATAAGGACCACATGAATATATTACCATAATGGTTCTACAAGTTTAATATTCTTCACCAGTTAATATCATACTCATTTATGACTGTCAATGTCGTAAGCTTATTTATTTTATTCAACACTACTAGGCCTTGCCAAATGCACTGTACTGTATTGTTGACAGAGAAAAAATTCCCAGTATAGTTATAGTACATTTTGAATGAAGAAAAGTTGTATTCTAATTTTTTGTATTCCTACATATAGTTTTGATATTCTTACATTTATGAATTATCAATTTGGTTTATAACCCTGTTAAAAGAACTGATTGCTTACATTCAATAATACGATGACTAACGTGTTGGTTTATATAAGAAATAGTGTAAATTCTTAGTAGTCAAAGAAGCAAGGCAACTAGAGGACTGCTAGATTTATGTGGAATCGATTCTCACCTGATTAATCTCAGGCCGTATATTTAGATATATACCTTTGACAATATCCAAATCCTGGATACTAGTCAACATATAAAACATATACTTCTCTAATAGCAAACATTGAGAGGACACCGAGATGTTTTAAACATTGCATCACTGAGTGATGAGTGATGCTACTTTTAAACAATAAACTTCGTCAATGGTTGATGTGAGTGTAAGTAATCCTTGGACAGTGATTACTTCGTCATAGACAGTCTTCACAAATAAACTTTAAAATTTATTCGAATATTTGATTACTTATATCGATTTTAAAATACATTTTTGTGTTACAAATATTGAAAATATCTGATGTTGGTTTTTCCTTTACCATACATATACAGAATAACAAAAAAATAAAAACATAAAATATTGTTAAGAAATAGTAAAAAGGGACATATCTTTATAGTATCTTTCATTTCCAGACCATTAATAATTCACTACAATTTACTCGTAATAATGTTTCTTTTACTCGTAGTTTCTACATTTTGTAAGCTACATATACAATATTGTATTTAAATAGCATTTTTACTATAAATATAATACAATAAAATGCATTCTAATGACACTATGTTTAAGTGCTAAGTCATATCTCACCTCAGGAACTAACAGTAACTATATTACAGTGAGGGGTTGCTCTCTGTCCTCTACCCATTAGTGACACTTATGTTGTGGTTTTGACCTAAAGTGTAGTTTGACCTAAACATGTATAGAGAGCATTTATAGATATAAACAAACAAATAGAGCATTCATCTGTGTTCCCCACAATACAATACTTAAGAAAGCAATTAGAAAAACCTTTAAAAAAGAAAAATTCAAAATTGGTTTTAAAACAAATAATAACGTATTTAACACAATAAAAAAAAATCCACTTTAAAATTACATAAAACCCAAGATATATTTGACAAATCAGGAATTTATAAAATTGAATGTTCAGACTGTCCAAACTATTATAATGGACAAACAGAACGATCATTTAAACGAAGATTTAATGAACACATACAAGCTCTAAAATCAAACAACAGAACTTCAATGAAATCTTCCTTTGCAGAACACTTACTAAACAATAATCACAACTACACAAATATGAAAACCGACATTAAAATTCTAAAATTCGGTTCGAAAAGCAAAAAACTAGATTCTCACGAAGAACTTGAAATTTATAAACACAACCAAGAAAATCCCAATAATTTAATCAACACCATGTTAACACAAAAAAGAAACCCAATATTCGAAACAATTATACATATAAGAAACAACACACACAATGACAAAAACCACCAAATCAAAAATATTTACTAATTTAACATATGTTTCCTTTAAGATAATTATTTATTTAATTTTATTTGTTTTGTAAACACATATACACCTATGAAGATGGTATAAATGCTGATTACAGAAAATTCATTCGATACAAAAGTCCTTAACATTATTTTTGATTCCATAAATTATCATCAAGTACATGATGTTCTATGATAACAAATTAAGTTGCCCTCCAGTTTAGAATATAATCACTAAATACAAATTTTATTAATGAGGAAAACTATATGAAATCCTATTTTAATGTTCATTATAACGCCACATGTTTATAATATCCTAGTTGTGGCACACTTAAGGAAAAAACGTGTATATGACAATAACATGTATTAAATCAACCCTTAATAGTTTAATTATTATAAATTGAACAAATATTTGAAAAGCAGTTTTAATTAAACATGCATATTAATTTGAATACACAAACGGGACAAACACTATTATTGAACATAATGAAAGCTAATCATCACAGAGATTCTTATTTCACAAATACTCAATTACTTTTGTCAAAAATACAAGTGCAGTTTCATTTTTTCTCATCCTACATTTACCTTCAATCGAACAACTAGGTTATATTTTGCAATCTATATTTAGCGTAAAGGTTTATTATAAAAACGAAATGTAAACAAAGTATAGTGATACACAGAATTAATTAATTTACGCATATAAATAACTTTTAAAGGTGGATCTATCACAGGGATTAAAAGTTATGAATACATTGTTAAAAATACCAGAGTAAGAACACTTTTAAAGCGACTATATGTTGTGTAATTTCACTGAGAAAACTAAATAGAGATATTGTGATGTATTAAATACAATTTATTATACGAAAGTAAAATACACACACCTCTTCATAACTATATAGAATGGCCCGAAAGCCTTTTGAATTTCCTTTTATTCAATATTAGCAGAAAAATATCAAACAGTAGAAAGTTTAAGTTTTTATTTGTTCCTTTGTATGCCTATAATTCCTCGTTTTTCCTTGTTAGTTTCATTGGTGTGTTTAGAACTGGATGGCAGAGGTTAAGTTTATTATTTTATTTATTTTAATTAAGATAAACAATTATAAAATATATAAAAATCAGCTAATGTTTAATATTACAAATTATATAATGAAACGTAAATAAAAAATTAAAAACTACCATCATAAAAAAAGTGGTTCTTTGTGTTGTATATATCTGAAAATATTATCTATTTTCCTCTTATATCCTCATCGTATCCCCCATACTTTTGCCTTCCTATCATAATATAAGGAGTTCTTGATTTTACTCACCAATGAATTAAAAAATATTCTATATTTAGATTAACTCCGAGGTTTTATCAGTATTATTTTGTTATAGAAAACTAAAAATTACTTTCTGCTTTTAATTCAATCGATTACAGTATCAAAAATTATATTATATGTACTTCCTTGAACATTGCCAACATATTTATTTCAAATAAACTAAGTCTATAACTAAACAAATTTATACCAACCATTTAAACTTTTCTATATCATTATGGCTATTGATGATTTTACTTGCTCAATACTTATTCCTGTTCAACTCCGTAGTGACAAGCTAGTGGTAAATGTGCCAGCTGCTGACAGCGGTAAGCCGTGATAAACGAGCCTGGACGGGAAGTGTGGGGAGTATTAAATATGTATTCCTGTTCAACTCTGTAGTGACAAGCTAGTGGTAAAAGTGCCAACTGCTGACAGCGGTAAGCCGTGATAAACGAGCCTGGACGGGAAGTGTACGGAGTATTAAATATGTATTCCTGTTCAACTCTGTAGTGACAAGCTAGTGGTTAATGTGCCAACTGCTGACAGCGGTAAGCCGTGATAAACGAGCCTGGACAGGAAGTGTGGGGAGTATTAAATACGTATTCCTGTTCAACTCTGTAGTGACAAGCTAGTGGTTAATGTGCCAACTGCTGACAGCGGTAAGCCGTGATAAACGAGCCTGGACGGGATGTGTGGGGAGTATTAAATATGTATTCCTGTTCAACTCTGTAGTGACAAGCTAGTGGTTAATGTGCCAACTGCTGACAGCGGTAAGCTGTGATAAACGAGCCTGGACGGGAAGTTTGGGGAGTATTAAATATGTATTCCTGTTCAACTCTGTAGTGACAAGCTAGTGGTTAATGTGCCAACTGCTGACAGCGGTAAGCCGTGATAAACGAGCCTGGACGGGAAGTGTACGGAGTATTAAATATGTATTCCTGTTCAACTCTGTAGTGACAAGCTAGTGGTTAATGTGCCAACTGCTGACAGCGGTAAGCCGTGATAAACGAGCCTGGACGGGAAGTGTGGGGAGTATTAAATATGTATTCCTGTTCAACTCTGTAGTGACAAGCTAGTGGTTAATGTGCCAACTGCTGACAGCGGTAAGCCGTGATAAACGAGCCTGGACGGGAAGTTTGGGGAGTATTAAATATGTATTCCTGTTCAACTCTGTAGTGACAAGCTAGTGGTTAATGTGCCAACTGCTGACAGCGGTAAGCCGTGATAAACGAGCCTGGACGGGAAGTGTGGGGAGTATTAAATATGTATTCCTGTTCAACTCTGTAGTGACAAGCTAGTGGTTAATGTGCCAACTGCTGACAGCGGTAAGCCGTGATAAACGAGCCTGGACGGGAAGTGTGGGGAGTATTAAATATGTATTCCTGTTCAACTCTGTAGTGACAAGCTAGTGGTTAATGTGCCAACTGCTGACAGCGGTAAGCCGTGATAAACGAGCCTGGACGGGATGTGTGGGGAGTATTAAATATGTATTCCTGTTCAACTCTGTAGTGACAAGCTAGTGTTAATGTGCCAACTGCTGACAGTGGTAAGCCGTGATAAACGAGCGTGGACGGGAAGTGTGGGGAGTATTAAATACGTATTCCTCTTCAACTCTGTAGTGACAAGCTAGTAGTAAATGTGCCAACTGCTGACAGCGGTAAGCCGTGATAAACGAGCCTGGACGGGAAGTGTGGGGAGTATTAAATATGTATTCCTGTTCAACTCTGTAGTGACAAGCTAGTGGTAAATGTGCCAACTGCTGACAGCGGTAAGCTGTGATAAACGAGCCTGGACGGGAAGTGTGGGGAGTATTAAATATGTATTCCAATTCAACTCTGTAGTGACAAGCTAGTGGTAAATGTGCCAACTGCTGACAGCGGTAAGCCGTGATAAACGAGCCTGGACGGGAAGTGTGGGGAGTATTAAATATGTATTCCTGTTCAACTCTGTAGTGACAAGCTAGTGGTAAATGGGCCAACTGCTGACAGCGGTAAGCTGTGATAAACGAGCCTGGACGGGAAGTGTGGGGAGTATTAAATATGAATTCCTGTTCAACTCTGTAGTGACAAGCTAGTGGTAAATGTGCCAACTGCTGACAGCGGTAAGCCGTGATAAACGAGCCTGGACTGGAAGTGTGGGGAGTATTAAATATGTATTCCTGTTCAACTCTGTAGTGACAAGCTAGTGGTTAATGTGCCAACTGCTGACAGCGGTAAGCCGTGATAAACGAGCCTGGACAGGAAGTGTGGGGAGTATTAAATACGTATTCCTGTTCAACTCTGTAGTGACAAGCTAGTGGTTAATGTGCCAACTGCTGACAGCGGTAAGCCGTGATAAACGAGCCTGGACGGGATGTGTGGGGAGTATTAAATATGTATTCCTGTTCAACTCTGTAGTGACAAGCTAGTGGTTAATGTGCCAACTGCTGACAGCGGTAAGCTGTGATAAACGAGCCTGGACGGGAAGTTTGGGGAGTATTAAATATGTATTCCTGTTCAACTCTGTAGTGACAAGCTAGTGGTTAATGTGCCAACTGCTGACAGCGGTAAGCCGTGATAAACGAGCCTGGACGGGAAGTGTACGGAGTATTAAATATGTATTCCTGTTCAACTCTGTAGTGACAAGCTAGTGGTTAATGTGCCAACTGCTGACAGCGGTAAGCCGTGATAAACGAGCCTGGACGGGAAGTGTGGGGAGTATTAAATATGTATTCCTGTTCAACTCTGTAGTGACAAGCTAGTGGTTAATGTGCCAACTGCTGACAGCGGTAAGCCGTGATAAACGAGCCTGGACGGGAAGTTTGGGGAGTATTAAATATGTATTCCTGTTCAACTCTGTAGTGACAAGCTAGTGGTTAATGTGCCAACTGCTGACAGCGGTAAGCCGTGATAAACGAGCCTGGACGGGAAGTGTGGGGAGTATTAAATATGTATTCCTGTTCAACTCTGTAGTGACAAGCTAGTGGTTAATGTGCCAACTGCTGACAGCGGTAAGCCGTGATAAACGAGCCTGGACGGGAAGTGTGGGGAGTATTAAATATGTATTCCTGTTCAACTCTGTAGTGACAAGCTAGTGGTTAATGTGCCAACTGCTGACAGCGGTAAGCCGTGATAAACGAGCCTGGACGGGATGTGTGGGGAGTATTAAATATGTATTCCTGTTCAACTCTGTAGTGACAAGCTAGTGTTAATGTGCCAACTGCTGACAGTGGTAAGCCGTGATAAACGAGCGTGGACGGGAAGTGTGGGGAGTATTAAATACGTATTCCTCTTCAACTCTGTAGTGACAAGCTAGTGGTAAATGTGCCAACTGCTGACAGCGGTAAGCCGTGATAAACGAGCCTGGACGGGAAGTGTGGGGAGTATTAAATATGTATTCCTGTTCAACTCTGTAGTGACAAGCTAGTGGTAAATGTGCCAACTGCTGACAGCGGTAAGCTGTGATAAACGAGCCTGGACGGGAAGTGTGGGGAGTATTAAATATGTATTCCAATTCAACTCTGTAGTGACAAGCTAGTGGTAAATGTGCCAACTGCTGACAGCGGTAAGCCGTGATAAACGAGCCTGGACGGGAAGTGTGGGGAGTATTAAATATGTATTCCTGTTCAACTCTGTAGTGACAAGCTAGTGGTAAATGGGCCAACTGCTGACAGCGGTAAGCCGTGATAAACGAGCCTGGACGGGAAGTGTAGGGAGTATTAAATATGAATTCCTGTTCAACTCTGTAGTGACAAGCTAGTGGTAAATGTGCCAACTGCTGACAGCGGTAAGCCGTGATAAACGAGCCTGGACTGGAAGTGTGGGGAGTATTAAATACGTATTCCTGTTCAACTCCGTAGTGATAAGCTAGTGGTAAATGTGCCAACTGCTGACAGCGGTAAGCCGTGATAAACGAGCCTGGACTGGAAGTGTGGGGAGTATTAAATACGTATTCCTGTTCAACTCTGTAGTGACAAGCTAGTGGTAAATGTGCCAACTGCTGACAGCGGTACGCCGTGATAAACGAGCTTGGACGGGAAGTGTGGGGAGTATTAAATTCGTATTCCTGTTCAACCCTGTAGTGACAAGCTAGTGGTAAATGTGCCAGCTGCTGACAGCGGTAAGCCGTGATAAATGAGCCTGGACCGGAAGTGTGGGGAGTATTAAATATGTATTCCTGTTCAACTCTGTAGTGACAAGATAGTGTTAAATGTGCCAGCTGCTGACAGTGGTAAAGCCGTGATAAACGAGCCTGGACGGGAAGTGTGGGGAGTATTAAATATGTATTCCTGATCAACTCTGTAGTGACATGCTAGTGGTAAATGTGCCAGCTGCTGACAGTGGTAAAGCCGTGATAAACGAGCCTTGATGGGAAGTGTGGGGAGTATTAAATATGTATTCCTGTTCAACTCTGTAGTGACAAGCTAGTGGTTAATGTGCCAACTGCTGACAGCGGTAAGCCGTGATAAACGAGCCTGGACGGGATGTGTGGGGAGTATTAAATATGTATTCCTGTTCAACTCTGTAGTGACAAGCTAGTGGTAAATGTGCCAACTGCTGACAGCGGTAAGCCGTGACAAACGAGCCTGGACGGGAAGTGTGGGGAGTATTAAATATGTATTCCTGTTCAACTCTGTAGTGACAAGCTAGTGGTAAATGTGCCAGCTGCTGACAGTGGTAAAGCCGTGATAAACGAGCCTGGACGGGAAGTGTGGGGAGTATTAAATATGTTTTCCTGTTCAACTCTGTAGTGACAAGCTAGTGGTAAATGTGCCAGCTGCTGACAGTGGTAAGCCGTGATAAACGAGCCTGGACGGGAAGTGTGGGGAGTATTAAATACGTATTCCTGTTCAACTCTGTAGTGACAAGCTAGTGGTTAATGTGCCAACTGCTGACAGCGGTAAGCCGTGATAAACGAGCCTGGACGGGAAGTTTGGGGAGTATTAAATATGTATTCCTGTTCAACTCTGTAGTGACAAGCTAGTGGTTAATGTGCCAACTGCTGACAGCGGTAAGCCGTGATAAACGAGCCTGGACGGGAAGTTTGGGGAGTATTAAATATGTATTCCTGTTCAACTCTGTAGTGACAAGCTAGTGGTTAATGTGCCAACTGCTGACAGCGGTAAGCCGTGATAAACGAGCCTGGACGGGAAGTGTAGGGAGTATTAAATATGTATTCCTGTTCAACTCTGTAGTGACAAGCTAGTGGTTAATGTGCCAACTGCTGACAGCGGTAAGCCGTGATAAACGAGCCTGGACGGGAAGTGTGGGGAGTATTAAATATGTATTCCTGTTCAACTCTGTAGTGACAAGCTAGTGAATAATGTGCCAACTGCTGACAGCGGTAAGCCGTGATAAACGAGCCTGGACGGGAAGTTTGGGGAGTATTAAATATGTATTCCTGTTCAACTCTGTAGTGACAAGCTAGTGGTTAATGTGCCAACTGCTGACAGCGGTAAGCCGTGATAAACGAGCCTGGACGGGAAGTGTGGGGAGTATTAAATATGTATTCCTGTTCAACTCTGTAGTGACAAGCTAGTGGTAATTGTGCCAACTGCTGACAGCGGTAAGCCGTGATAAACGAGCCTGGACGGGAAGTGTGGGGAGTATTAAATATGTATTCCTGTTCAACTCTGTAGTGACAAGCTAGTGGTTAATGTGCCAACTGCTGACTGCGGTAAGCCGTGATAAACGAGCCTGGACGGGATGTGTGGGGAGTATTAAATATGTATTCCTGTTCAACTCTGTAGTGACAAGCTAGTGTTAATGTGCCAACTGCTGACAGTGGTAAGCCGTGATAAACGAGCGTGGACGGGAAGTGTGGGGAGTATTAAATACGTATTCCTCTTCAACTCTGTAGTGACAAGCTAGTGGTAAATGTGCCAACTGCTGACAGCGGTAAGCCGTGATAAACGAGCCTGGACGGGAAGTGTGGGGAGTATTAAATATGTATTCCTGTTCAACTCTGTATTGACAAGCTAGTGGTAAATGTGCCAACTGCTGACAGCGGTAAGCTGTGATAAACGAGCCTGGACGGGAAGTGTGGGGAGTATTAAATATGTATTCCAATTCAACTCTGTAGTGACAAGCTAGTGGTAAATGTGCCAACTGCTGACAGCGGTAAGCCGTGATAAACGAGCCTGGACGGGAAGTTTGGGGAGTATTAAATATGTATTCCTGTTCAACTCTGTAGTGACAAGCTAGTGGTAAATGGGCTAACTGCTGACAGCGGTAAGCCGTGATAAACGAGCCTGGACGGGAAGTGTAGGGAGTATTAAATATGAATTCCTGTTCAACTCTGTAGTGACAAGCTAGTGGTAAATGTGCCAACTGCTGACAGCGGTAAGCCGTGATAAACGAGCCTGGACTGGAAGTGTGGGGAGTATTAAATACGTATTTCTGTTCAACTCCGTAGTGATAAGCTAGTGGTAAATGTGCCAACTGCTGACAGCGGTAAGCCGTGATAAACGAGCCTGGACTGGAAGTGTGGGGAGTATTAAATACGTATTCCTGTTCAACTCTGTAGTGACAAGCTAGTGGTAAATGTGCCAACTGCTGACAGCGGTACGCCGTGATAAACGAGCTTGGACGGGAAGTGTGGGGAGTATTAAATACGTATTCCTGTTCAACTCTGTAGTGACAAGCTAGTGGTAAATGTGCCAGCTGCTGACAGCGGTAAAGCCGTGATAAACGAGCCTGGACGGGAAGTGTGGGGAGTATTAAATATGTTTTCCTGTTCAACTCTGTAGTGACAAGCTAGTGGTAAATGTGCCAGCTGCTGACAGTGGTAAGCCGTGATAAACGAGCCTGGACGGGAAGTGTGGTGAGTATTAAATACGTATTCCTGTTCAACTCTGTAGTGACAAGCTAGTGGTTAATGTGCCAACTGCTGACAGCGGTAAGCCGTGATAAACGAGCCTGGACGGGAAGTTTGGGGAGTATTAAATATGTATTCCTGTTCAACTCTGTAGTGACAAGCTAGTGGTTAATGTGCCAACTGCTGACAGCGGTAAGCCGTGATAAATGAGCCTGGACCGGAAGTGTGGGGAGTATTAAATATGTATTCCTCTTCAACTCTGTAGTGACAAGATAGTGGTAAATGTGCCAGCTGCTGACAGTGGTAAAGCCGTGATAAACGAGCCTGGACGGGAAGTGTGGGGAGTATTAAATATGTATTCCTGTTCAACTCTGTAGTGACATGCTAGTGGTAAATGTGCCAGCTGCTGACAGTGGTAAAGCCGTGATAAACGAGCCTGGACGGGAAGTGTGGGGAGTATTAAATATGTATTCCTGTTCAACTCTGTAGTGACAAGCTAGTGGTTAATGTGCCAACTGCTGACAGCGGTAAGCCGTGATAAACGAGCCTGGACGGGATGTGTGGGGAGTATTAAATATGTATTCCTGTTCAACTCTGTAGTGACAAGCTAGTGGTAAATGTGCCAACTGCTGACAGCGGTAAGCCGTGATAAACGAGCCTGGACGGGAAGTGTGGGGAGTATTAAATATGTATTCCTGTTCAACTCTGTAGTGACAAGCTAGTGGTAAATGTGCCAGCTGCTGACAGTGGTAAAGCCGTGATAAACGAGCCTGGACGGGATGTGTGGGGAGTATTAAATATGTTTTCCTGTTCAACTCTGTAGTGACAAGCTAGTGGTAAATGTGCCAGCTGCTGACAGTGGTAAGCCGTGATAAACGAGCCTGGACGGGAAGTGTGGGGAGTATTAAATACGTATTCCTGTTCAACTCTGTAGTGACAAGCTAGTGGTTAATGTGCCAACTGCTGACAGCGGTAAGCCGTGATAAACGAGCCTGGACGGGAAGTGTACGGAGTATTAAATATGTATTCCTGTTCAACTCTGTAGTGACAAGCTAGTGGTTAATGTGCCAACTGCTGACAGCGGTAAGCCGTGATAAACGAGCCTGGACGGGAAGTTTGGGGAGTATTAAATATGTATTCCTGTTCAACTCTGTAGTGACAAGCTAGTGGTAAATGTGCCAACTGCTGACAGTGGTAAGCCGTGATAAACGAGCCTGGACGGGAAGTGTGGGGAGTATTAAATATGTTTATATTTACTCTCTTGATGTGTTTGACTGTAAGAAGATATGAAAATTATTTTCATTCCGTAGTATGAATAATACTTCTAAATTTTAAACATCTGATACATTTCTTCATAGAACTAATTACTATATATTTTTTATTAACTTTGAACTCTGCAACTGTTAAAACGATCACACTCTTTAAATCAGAGGCGAATTTTGCTTCACATATTCATTATTGTAGTCAGTGACCCTATTACATAAAGTAGCTAAAGTCCAAACTGATCTTTAGCTACTTTATCTATCTATAGGTAAATAATAACATATGAATATATAATTAGAATCATTAATTTACTGCAACTAATATCATATATAACTACGCAATTAAAGGAATCATTTTAAAATTTATTTACATTTAACAATCTATTTTTACTGTGTTGGTATCTAAAACAGTATATCTAAATGTAATAGATTAAAAATCATATTACTCTAAAAATGTGTTGCTAGATTGAACGAACTGCTTTATAGTTGGTTCAATTAATTTAAAGAAATGTAACTTAAACGTGTAAAGGCCTTACAGTTTTTCAAATTATACACATTTTTACAATTATTACAAATGATACACTTAAATAGCCAAAAAATATTTTCGTATCGGTTATTTTAGAATTTTGTCTTTAAATAACACATTCTAAAACTAAATTATTTTATTGGCTAAATATTATATTTCGATATAATTTATTTCATAAACATTTACAAATATTTAACTAATATTCAAATATTTATTGTTTGGAACAAAAATGTGTCGTAATTGGAACAATAAGGTAGGCTACATTAATAATAATTTTGTTTTTTCAGCCAGTAAATGGAGAATTATATATATTTTAAATGCTATAATCAGCATTACTGTAATGCGTTAAATACCTTAATGTTGTAGCTGGTATTAATCCAGCTGGTAGCTGGAAATCCATTGTAAAAGCTAATTGTTTACCCTATATTATTGTACTGCAGTCACTTATATTAATTTGGTAGCGGGTATCAATGGAATTCCGTTATATATAGTTATATTGTAGCTGGTAATGTTGGATTTCCATTATAAAACTTAATACTGTAGCAATAATGCTGGATTCCATTATAAAACTTAATACTGTAGCCAATAATGCTGGAATTATGTTATATATAATTATTTTGTAGCTGGTATTGTTGGATTTCAATTATAAACCTTAATACTGTAGCCGATAATGCTGTAATTCCGTTTTATATCTGTATATTTTAGTCGGTTTTGTTTGAATGCTAATTGTAGCTTAATATTGTAGCTGTTGTTGGTAGAATCCTGTTTCTATTAAGGATGGTGCCCTTTTTGACACTAGAAGGTCATAAGTAACAAGTTTAATATACAAGGTATAACTGGGGTCAGTTAGTAATTAATTTCCATGTAATCAATATTGCATTGAAGTAATCTAGATAAATGACAGGCAAAGAATGATGAATCTTGTTACAATATCTAATATAACCAAGATCACTACGCATGGTTTAATACCATAATCAATTACTGAACTGTCCCACCTAATAGGCTTTAATTATATGCCTGTTCTGAGAATACATTTATTAGGCTCTTACGTTAAGTTAAATATGGAACTGTTTAATTTGTTCAATGAGAATCATGAATGTTTGTAAAGTTTTATTGTTTTGTTTTATTTTTTGTTTGTTTTGTTTTTCTTTGGATAAAGTAATATGACAAGAAACAAAGTTTCATTTATTTACCTTAAAAAAGTATGGTTGAAAAATCAAAGATCTCTAGATATTGTAACAAACATTGCAATAAATGTAATTGGCATTTCTTGTTTAAAAACAGATAAGCAGGTTTCATCATTGACAGTTCATTTAATTTATTTAATTTACAGGTTTAAGGTAAGCAAAAATTTACGTGTTTTCGTAAAATATTAGCAGAACATTTGAAGTAAGATCGTGTCTTTATATCAAGTTGGATATGGTAAGAGTTTTACACTAGCATATAAAAATATATGTCATGCTCTTTTATGTTTAAAAATAATCATATACAATAATTGTAAATTGTAATAATCATTATAATTGTCATACACATGAGAGAAGTGCAGCTTTAAGACGTGTTCCTAAATAGTAAGAACATAACAACATTCATAGTTTTATATATATAGTGCTTAGGGTCAAGTAAACAATTAAAGTAATATAATGAAATGTTAATACAAATATAATAATTATGAGTTCTTTTTAGTTTAAAATTTGAGCAACTATAAAAAATCAATAATTTAGTTCTTTAAATTATTTAAGGCATTATTTAATGTACTTTAGGAAACTGATCTTTTTTATTTCTGAATATTTTTGTAATGTTTGTGTTAGGAATTCCTCCCCATAAAGCCATGTCTTATGAGGTAAGAGGATAAATCAAACCAAAGTATTTGGTCCAGGAAAAATCTGGAAAAGTTTCTGAAAAAAATAGTGCTGAATACATTTTTTTTAATATTTCGATGTGGTACTTCCAAGTCAAACTATGACCGAAGTATATTTCAAGTAGTTTAGTTGAATTTAACTGTTCAATGTAAGTTTAATCTATTATGATTGTCAGACTTTCTTTTGAATTTGACGATTGTAAAAAAGTTCATCAAATACAAGCTAACGAACTTTTTAAGGATCAATAACTTTTATTCGGCATATAAATTTGTTTACCCAAAAAGTTAATACAGAGAATAGTAAAAGGGAACTTTTATGGACAGTTGAAATGAATGTGAAAAGAATGAGTAAAGTTTCTGAATTTCTATCGAGTTTAAAAAGGGCGTTTCGTCTTTTTTGGCATTATTTTATTTTATTCTTACTGAAAATAGTTTTAATAAGAGAACTGATTCCAAAACTTGCTTATAATTTTTAACTATAAAAATTAAAAGATTTAAAGTAACCCAAGTACTAATATTCTTTTGGTTCGTGAATTCATAACAATGTTTTATGTAGAGTTAATACAATTTAATTAATTTAAACTGTATAACAAAAATCTAAAAAAAATTATAGAGGCTTATTTTACGATATTGGTACTAAGAGCTACATACCGTAATATAGAAAATATATTTATTGTAACATACACCATTTAATAAAATCGAACAATCTTTGCTAAATACTGATACTACCAGATCCAAACTCCTCAGCAACAGTTTATACACACTTAGTAATAAAAAAGTATAAGAAAGACATTTAATATATTGAATTTAAAATTATGAAAGTTACAATTGTAACTGATCAGAATAAGTTTTAAATATATTCATTTATCAAATAAATTTCAGCAAGAATGAAACTTAAGCTAACAAACACATAAAATGTAGTACGTTTAGTAAAAATGACTGTGAGCTACACCCTAGACATATCTATTCAATATTGTTTTGTTTAAATTATATTATAATTTTATTGATTATTTTAACAAAATATGAACGTCTAAACAAACGTAAATATTTTTATTGATAGTAACATTTCTTTAAACAATATATTAAAGTTAATTAATCAGGCAATATGTTTTATTAATTGAATATATGGATAAATCGCATTAAATAGGTCCATTATTTCCTGTTGCCTAATCATTTAGGACGTATTTTTGCAAAATAAAGTTGAAATTTTAAGTACTACTAAATACTTTTAAAACAGGTTATATTTTTATGTTTAAATAATTATATTATTAAAAACAAATTTGTATATTTTTATGTCTAACAAGCATAGTTCTATCAACCTATCTCATTAAAATAACAATTTTATTACCAGCTATTTATCAAAAGTTGAAAATTGTCGTATTACGTTACAAGTTTAAAAAATGTACATTATTGTGTTTGTCTAGAAAATAGTGTATTTTGAATCTAATTAATTTAAGCACATAAGAATTTATGAAGAACCTACGACAAACGGGTTACTGCAGTGTGTGTGTGTGTGTGTGTGTGTTTTTCTCAACTATTTAGGCTTCTTTAAAAACCTGTCCTTCATTTGTATTATTCTTACACTAAATATACTACAAAATGGTAGGAAAATCTTGGAAATGTATTATTTTACCTCATTACTTAAAATTATTGCTAGTAATCTTTTGCAAAAATGTTCCGCATTAATTTTAAACATAGTAGTTAAGGCTCACATTTCATTGTGTTTTTCTCTCTTTTTTATGAACAATATATTACTATAGTACAATTTACGATAGGATTTATTGACATTAAGAGTATGTAGAAGTAGTTTCCATATGAATTTATATCTTAAACATTACAATATTAAATATGGCACCATCCTCTGGTGTAATTATTTATGGAAAATTCTACCTATGTATGTACTAGTGCATATACTTTGAGAATTGTTAGTTATTCATTCATATATTTATAAAATTTACAAATAAAGTAAAATTCTGTATTTTAATGTATCACAAAGTAGTAATATTGGATACTATTTGGAGCACTCGTAGCTAAGGGGTACTGCAGTGGCTCGCCACGAACTTGTTTCTGGTTTGATTATCGATAAGATCACTAGTAATTTTACACCCTGCCACTCCCATAGTTCAGAATTAACAATAAGTGTTAGAGACGGTTTCTTAGCTCTAACTTCACCTGGTAAAATAAGACGATTTGTCACCCCTAACTTTAAAAATTAAACAATTGAGCTGTAATATTTTGGTCAATAAAACTATGACAACATTATAATTTTCTGAAAAATCGATAGGTCAACTTACTGCTCCACATTTAACACGGCTCTAAATTAACATAGTCTCCATATCGATCCAATATGGAGACTACCTTTTAAGGTCTTAACATATATTTAACCAAGCAATTTATATTCAACAAAGCAACTAAAATGCCTGAATATACGAGGAAATTTTCAGATATACTGGAATACTAATATATTTATTATGCATTTTTTTATCCAATAGGGATATCACTATTCCATGATGAAACTGTAGAAATTTATTGTAATAGCTCAGTTGTATTAGTGACTGCACATCACTTGTACCCAAAACTAATTTTAGCTGATAAATTGGTAACATTACAATGAAATATTCGTGAGTTAGTGAATCACACATGAAATGAACAACACCTGGTTCTGACATTGGTTAGATTTGAACATTTATAAGTCTAAAAATATCTTCATAAAGTTAATGATTTAGTGTTAGATTTGTTTCAAAGTAAAACAAACAATTATAATAAATATTACTTAAAGAATAATAAATTTACATAACCTAATTAATTTAGCTGTTTTTTTCAATCACAGAGCTTTACGTGTAGATGATATAAGAGAGATTACCATTGTGTTGCTAACATGCCTAAAATATATAGATTATTGATATGAACAATTAAACTAAAATCACTTTATCATGACCATAAAATACTATGACGGTAGAAAAATACACACGACGAATATATTTAATTCACCACCCATTGAACGCCATAACTGTCAGTGAATCACCCTCTTTCCATTCTAACACCATAACTAATATTGCTTCATGACCCCCCTAAGGAACTCCACGACACTGCCCTCCCTCCCAAGAAACGAACACCACGACTAACAGTTTCCTACAGTCACCTAATGTGTGAACTCCATAACTGACAGAGGGCCATACTTCCACCCAACGATTACCATGACTGACAATAGATCATCCTCCTTCCCATCAAAAACCAAAACTGACATTGCCACAGCCAATCACATAATGAACTTCATGAAACTGCTCACCCTCCTAACCAACGAACACAATGACTGACAGTGGCTTACCCGTCCACACAACGAACACCACAACTGACATTGTCCTACCCTCCCCCCTAATGCACCACCATAAGTCTGAGGGCATCCACCCCCACGCTCAACGAAAACCATGATTATAGATGCCACTTTCCAACTTAATAGACTACCTAACTGACCGTGGCCTACACTTTCAACCGAAGGTTATCAAACAGTCACTTTTGTAGGAAAATACATGTAATTTACCCTCATTTCATGAGTTCATACAGATAGGGCTGGAGAGATGGGGATAGAGTGGATCAAGGATATTTCACTCAGTTTTTTACATGTGCCGACCGGGTATTTAACGATCCGAAGAAAAAAGGTTATAATACATAAACTATCAAACTGTTTTAAAGATAAACATATATGATTGAACCCATTTGGAAAGATCTATAACTTTTCTAAACAAAAGTTGAGGGCATAATATGTGAAATGATATTCAAATAAATATTGTGATTATAATTTAGATTGAATTAAAAATGTTTATAAACCACACACCATCGATTATGTTAAATAATTGTATGGACGTAATAAACAATTCAAATTTTGACTTAACTAATTTCTAAAATGAAATTAATAATTTCTAAAATGAAAATTTGGCGTTGTCAGATCTGTATTTGAATGCAAATATACAACCATGGAAATGTATTTTTTATGTAATTATGTGGCTTAGAATGTTTATCGGTGTGTAGTAGGTGGTCTATTTAGTGATATTAAGTATATAAGTAGTATAAAGTGAAATATATAAGTTTAACATAGGTCATAAAATGTTTATATATGTCATCAAGTGACAGGTTATTATTTTATATATAGCTATTTAATGGCTATAAAAATTTAAATAGCCTTATTATTTATTTATTTGATAGAGCGTGTTTAAAAAAATTTTTACAAGTGAACTTTATAGTATTTCATAATAATGTTTATAGGATATTATTTAATATTACTCTTTCAATTGTAAAAATGAACATCTTATGTATAGTTTGATAATTTTCCAGCCAAACTCATTAATGTATGATTTGTTCAGCTTAATTATTTTTATGGCTACAAATATATATTTAACTATTCTTGTTATTTATTTATTTGATAGATCAGGTTTTTTTGTAAATGTTAATATAAAAATAAACTCTGCAAAATTAATATTAAATTCTGTTGGGCATATTTTTATAATACTGTTTTAATGGTAACAAATGTTCAGCTTATTTGACTGTTGTTATTTATGCATTTCTAGTACATTTATTAATTATATTGTGTACATTTTTAGAAACCATTTACATTTTGAATTATTTTTTCTATTTAAAATTTTTTATTTTACTATCCCAACATTGTTTCCAAGGGGTACCCCTCTTTGCATGCTTTATAAAAGCTAATTTACATAGAAGTTATATACTATGAAAAAGAAAAAAACTCTTTGTACATGAATCATATATTACATAATAGCCTACAAACTTGTGAACATACTGATAACAAATATAAATGAATTTATAGTAAATAAAACTGTTTTGTAAATTTTAAAACAGACGTGGGAATATTAGTCAAATGTGGCCTGACATACTGGGAAAAAATCAACTGCCAGATCGAGGGTTAAAAATTAAGTAAATGAACAACAACACAGTGTTTTGGGCAAGTTATATATTGCACTATCTTAGTGATCAGCTATGCATGAAAAAAAAACGTAATAATTTACATGATACAATAAATTTTACTTAGTTTTTTAAAGAACATAGGTTATTATTCCGAACGTAGGATGTAGGAGATAAGCATATAGAACGATTATTGCTTATTAGCTAACAAGGCTTATATGACTTCCAGCAGTTCTGGAGCTTTAGAGATACCAAATCCATTGATTATGTGAATATCATGAAATAAATACGTTCAACAGTGATCTTCTTTAAATTCAACCATTGCTTTTGTCAACTGTTAGTATATAATTTATATATTAATGAAAACAGATTAACCCAATCATATACGAAAATGTACTCTGTATTTTCCTCTTAAACTCAGTTTTCAGGTAGTGTTAGCTTTATAAAATGTTCCAACATTTTTATCTTTTAAATCCCGATCTTTTTACACATACAATTTTGAATATTAAAATTAGCTTACTCAAGTAACAACCAAATAAATGATCAACATACTTTAAACAAGCAATTCTAAATGTTTAATATTTTTACACGTACTATAGCATTTTTCTTTTTACTATGAGAGGTAAGAAAATCCTAACTGTTGCCTAAAAACTTGTTCATAGTTTTATGGAAATTATCTTCTAGTCTAAAAGACGGTTTAGACTAGAAGACAATTTTTATATAATTATCTTCTAGTCTAAACCGTCTTAAACTATGTTCTTTATATAAAGATTTATAAATCCTATAGGCTTTAAAAATTTTTAAGTTTTTGGGGACTTTTAGATTTTATTTCACTATATAAAACCAAAATATATTTTTATAGCCAAATAGCCTAAACTAATTAAAATAATATCAGTTTGTGTATCAATTAAATATATTGTATTGCATATATGACTATATATATGGTTTACGTAATGACAGCTGCTTTTAACTGAGGGTCCAAATAAAACGACAAGGACACTACGAAATTTAGCACATTATGAAAATATTGCTTTAAAATCAAAAAAGTAACAGATAAAATGTAAATTTTGGAGAATCAAAATAAGAATAGTAAAATGTTTTAATAGATAATTATTTGAGACCTTACAAACTAAATTATGTAAACTGTTTTAAAAGGGTATATTTTTCAGTTTTTGATGTATATGTGTATATAGTATTTTTTTAATAAATGCCTCCATCATATTTTTTGTTTATTGTACAATACCTAGTCATGCAGTCATTGCCATGCAGTATGTAAAAAGAGTGTTAATTTGGTTAAAAAACTATTATTACATGTAAAGAAACGCATAGAAATAGTTAGATGAAATAGTTTTGCACTAAATTAAAGTTTCTAGAAAGTTTTTCGTCTAAAAGACTTTTCAGCTATTGAATAAAACATTACTGATCTTGGGGATTTTGGCATAATTCATAGAACCTAAGTTTATTAATGTTTACTAATATGGTAATTTGTATAAAAGAACATAAAGGCCCAGAAACTGTTTAGTGATATAAAAAATGCTCATGTTAGAGTTAAAAGTCAATATGTAAGAATCTGGATGTGAACAAGACATGATATAACAATAATACTCAACTCCACCGAAGATTAAAGAACTGTTTGTAAATTAACACAATGTTTTAAAATAAAAATACATATTATTTCTACATTTTATGTGGTAATTTACATATGTACTAATCCAAGTAAAGTAGTTAAAGTGAATTCCAAGTAAAGAAATTTAAAGATGTAAGGATAAATACCCTTACATATGTATTTCATGCTAGCGCGTGGAGGAGGGAATGTTTCAACTTGTTGAGGCCGGATTGATTACCTAAGCATTTAATTTTTGTTCAGGATGGTCAGAATTTTGTAGCTCTGACAACTAAAATTGGTCGGTAGCGTAGTTGGTTCAATCGCAGCTTAATATTCTAAAGGTTCTCAGTTCCCCAATCCCAATCATAGTCAATACATTTTGAGAAGGATCAGCTGATAATCACCGGCTGTTCATTTGTCATTGGGCTATTAATTAATGACACTTTCTAAGTAATAGTCGGCCTTAGTTTGTAACAATGACTAATTTCGCTCATCTCATCATACGCATTCGAAATCCATATTCGCCCATATCTTGACGATTGGCGTCTTATGAATACAAAAAAAAATTAAAAAAAAAACTACGTCTCTAACAGAAGAGACTCCAGAAACAGGCTGATATCGGCCACAAGGTTAATAAAACACCAATAATTTTTTTAACTAATCACCTTTTTATAGTTTTGTTTCAAGTTCGATTCGTTTTTGTCTATCAAAACTATTCAAATAATAATTTTAGTAGTAAAATATATATTTTAATATAAGTCATGAAGTATAATGTTTTAAATTTCAGGAAATAAAAGAAATATAATCGAGGTGAGAAGATCACGATCCCTTTTCAGGTAATTTATAAAAAAAGAACAAAATTGTTTTTAACTAACATAAAAATTTTACCTATAATTTGTGAATAGGTCATGAATAAAAATAAAAAGATATATATATATATATATATAAAACAGATAATTAATAAAATAAATACTGTCTCAAATCTATCATATCGTGTTTATCTATTTAAAAAAATAACAATAATTTGTATCCAGCATAGGTAAGAAAATAGAAAAGAATTGAAGTATAAGCCTAAGAGGAGTGATGAGTTGGTAAATTAATTGGGTGAAATTAACTCAATTTCCCAACTTGGGTACAAATATGTACTCAAAGTAAGTTTTACTATTATTACAAAATTAATTCTTTAGACAACATTTTAATGCATATTCAGAAACACACAAAAAATATGTTATCTCTTTTATATTTTAAAAAGGACTTTAACAGAATACGTCTGATGAAATTATAAGTACAAATATACTAAATATTTAGGTATGCTGGTACCAGCACAATCAGTGGTAAACCATGCTGATATGAGTTTTAAATCAGACTAAGGTTTGTGGAACACTGTACAATTGGTGCTGGGGGTCCTGACCCTAATAGTTTAATAACTGAGTACCTGAACCGTATCGTTTATTTGAACGAGAGTTTTAGTCTCAACTACACTTAAAAGATCCTCTCTCTAGGTAATGACATTGGGCAGTTGAATTCTCAACCGTTAAAACTGGCCTGAGGTCTCAAATATATGGAACTCGAGTAAGCAAGCTCAACTAGTTAAGTATCAGTTTGATTAGAGATTTAAATAATATATGTTATTTTTATAATGTGTATCCCCTTTGAGTACCCTAAATATTTAGTTAATAGTTCGTGTTTAGTAAGGAAAAAATGTCTCCAAAATATTTTTAGGGATATTATTTATCAGATGATTTTTAACCTCGCCATGTTAATTATAAAGTAAACCAAGTACTTATTACTAGTATACTTTTATTATAAACTATCTTGTTTTGGTTTTAAAAGTCAAATATTTATATAATCTTTATATATTTATATAGTTATTTTTAAGAGAGGCACATCATGGAACTAATGGTCAAAAGGCAGAACTATTGACCAAGTATTACCCTCTCCAACGCTGACCGGACATAAACAGTCTTTTCCTTAACCAGTTGTTTTTAAATACACACTTTGTAACAATAGATCGTAAAAAAAAAAAAATACTAATTCAACAACGAAAAAGTAATTATCATATTTACACATCTACTCTTTAAAAACTCTCTTACTGACACTGTAAATCTGTTAACAATTCTACAATAAAGAATATAAATAAAAACCTTTATTATTTATATTTATATAATAGCATTATCTTTATTAGAAATAAATAGGGCATGGGTAGTAACGAAATTGTGTTATATCAATAATAAGCACATTTATATTAATTATTAATAAGTTTATTATATAAACCTAGTATATATAAGAGAACAAAGACATGTATGTATCGATATATAAAGAGTTTCATTATTACGTAAAAATACTATATTAAATCGTCGTAAAAAGACACACATAAAAGATCAAAAAGAACTACTTTTTTGTCGGTGCTGGTCTGTAATGAGGATAGTCATTACTACAAAATGTAGCATGTGTAATACCTTGGTACACTGGAAACTAAACAAGCACAAACACACCTAAGGTAATTGTGGAATAATTTATGAAGGTTGGTGTGCGAATAATCATCCATATTATTGAATTCTTGCGAAGTGTTTCTAATTAAAATTAATTTTTCATGTAACAATGAATAATCTTACTAGAAAATACGTTGGTACTTACCCACTCGACCATCCACGTAGAGTTGTATACTGATACACACACCTACCCATAAACATACAGTGTTCAGACCCAATCACAAACCCATACACGTATAATGGTTCGTACTAACCCACTCACAGACCCATACAAGAACAGTGATCCTTAATATACAGATAATAGATATACTAGGGGACATCCCTGAACACTTCACATGCCCACTCCGATTGGAAAGAGTTTTAAATTTTTTATGGAGATACCTAAAAAAATTTTTAACTAAAATATAACAAGTTATCTAGGACTAGAGGTCATTCCTGCACTATTGGCCTGCCAACCCCAATTCATTATTCACTCCTACTGGATGTGTGTGGGTGGCCGAGTGGGTTGATTCCACTGTACGTGTAGGGATGTTTCACTACCAATATACGTGTAAGGATGAGCTACTACTACTACTACTGTACTTGCCGATTTAATACAAATGTACGTGTATGGGTGGGTGGGTGAGTCAGTGGGTCACCATCGTATACAAGAATAAGAGGATCAGTGAGTTTTTACAACCATGCTCTGTGTGAAAAACCAAGAAGATAGGGTGGTTTCAAATACTATCCCTTATAACTACATATATGTTAACTATTTATGTAACATGATGTATCTGTCTTGTCTGCTTTGAAATTGCTATTCAGATACAGTACTGTTTTCAGCTCTTAAATATAATGTTATTAGAATAATCATATGTCTAAATGCATTGTTATATATAATTGAGAGTACGTCTAATATTTAAACAAGTTTAAATCATTAATTTAACATTTTTGTATCCACTTAGAGATATAATAAACATGTTTTTGCTTTTGATAAAAATAATATAGAACAAATTAATAAAATATAATTAATAGAATTAGTTAGGCTTTTTTATTTTCAAATTAGGTTGCTCAAGTTACCCTAATGTAACATATTTAACTTAGTTAAGTAAGCAATTCAACCTCTGCAAACCTAACAGGGAGCCCATAATTTGTTTAGCAATTTACCCCTTCCTCAATGTTCTCACGAATTTACTGAGCAAATTACCAAAGCCTCCCCCGTTCTTTTTCTTCGTATTTTTCTGGCCATCTTTTTGAAAGCACCTTTGGACCCTTGTCCCAACTTTACTGAGCATATATGCCAGCCCATCTCCTCCTCCCCTTTCTCTACATGGTCATCCACAACCTCCATCCGTCCACTTTCCTCCATCACCATCATGTCTCCATTTTAACATGATTGGTTTGAATTTTGTTTCAAAAGAATTAAGTAAAGCTACCATTTTAGATATGTGACCAGGCAAAAAGTGAACAGTGAAGATCAGTAAACAGTGTTACTATATATTTTGATAAGGAGTCATAGAAAAAGGTAAACATTTAGTTTACTTCGTTTCTAAATATTTAAAATGATTAAATTGGTAAGATCTGTTTATTTATTAACTTTATATCTACTTCATAAGTCAGGAAGATAAATAACATTTAACAATAGGCAGGGTGGTTTAAAAAAAAACTACTAGATTTTACTTAGATACATTTATTGGAAACAATGCCTTTACCCAAACAAATTGAACATTAAAATACTCACAAAATAATGAAGTTTACGAACATGTATCATTGATTAACAATATGTTTTCTATTTGTAGCACGGAGGATATTGATTGTTGATTGCTGAGTTTATAAAAGACACCTTACGCACAGTTTGGAACGAATTCAGCTATTGATAAATGCCTCAGCTTAAATTGGAGGTGATACTGAAAATATATTATACATTTTCGTAAACTTATTATTTTTTTAGTATTTTAATATCTAATGTGTTTGGATAAATACTTTATCTCTAATAAATATAGCTATTTAAAATCTGGTACTTCTTTTTTAAACACATTGAACATTGATTTAACTGAGTTGAGAATTAGTCAAATGTGAACACACTCCAAAACATACATAATTTAGTAAATTATTAAAGTTAAGGTATGTCAGCATAAAAAAGGTTTAACCCGAAAGATTTTAGAAATAGTCAACGTTCCTAAAATTGCATAAAACTGATAGTGGCTAGTGACTAATTTCATTTGAGGAAGTCAAAGTTAAATTGATTAAGGGTTCCAAAATATATATTCACTGTATTGACGTTCCAAAATGTTCATACATGTATTTTAGTTGAATATAAATTTTGCTTGATCCAACTTTATAATAATTCTTAATTTGGTGACTTAGAAAATATATTTAAAATTTCCAGTGCAAATACATTGGTGTTTAATACAAACTTAGTTAGATAGTTAGTAGTTCTATATTGTGAAATATTTTAATCAAAGCAATAATATTTAATTTGTTATATTCAGACAATTAAATATTTCTTTTTTTTTTCATTCACGATTGTTTTTACAAATAAAAGTTCCATATATATATATATATATATATATATATATATATATATATTCGTACATCTATAATAATTTCACAACTGTTTTCTTTTCAACACATAACTTATGCTATTAGAAGAAATACCTTAATGGTTAATTGATTGTTAATATTTTCTCTATAGACTATAAATATTATAAGTGAAATTGTATACGATTTTATAATAAAGAGTAACAAGCGTTGTTAAAATTGACACCCATTTAGTTACTTAACTTTAAAGGCTAAAAAGTTGCGCGATTGTTGCCGGTAAGAGCTTCTTTATACGAGCAAAAGCGTTTAGAATGGTTGATTCTACTTTTTAGATGACATGAACTTGATTTTTTACTATAGCATCATATGCGCTGTATTTGTTTTAAAACTGCTCATAACTAAGTTTTACTGTACACATAAACGAAAATAATTTTTATTGTTACTGGTTTTATTCTCATTAAATGAAAGTGTAAAGGCCATTTCACAGTGTCCACTTCTATCTGTGTGAACTTATTTAAACGAGTGAAATACGGAATTCAGTTGGGCATTTGAATTCTGAACTTCGAACTCTACAATCCAAAGCCTTTACTACAGAGATAGACGCAGCCAAATGTTTTTCTGATTTAGCGTTTAATTATAAATGCTATAAAATAATGAATTCTTCATCATTAAAATATCCAGGGCGGGTACCAAAAGTCGGCTAAATAATTAATTCCTTACTAATACAATAGGCCTACTTAAAGGTGGGCGGTTTTTTAAAAATTCAAAACTTAGTAAAAAATGTAGGAGTTTTTAAATTATTGGATTTTCTAAACTAGAAAGTATGAATTTTTTTTTCAAAGACATTTAAAAACCTGCATTATTTTAATAAGATGAGTCGTTGAAAGACATTTAAAAATAAAGCACCCTGACAGTAGTTCAAAGTCATCATAAATCTATTAAGCTCTTTAATTCATCAGCATTAGTAGATTCTGATAATAGTTCTGAATTATTCAAAGGGCTTATATATAGGTTGATGTTTTATTCAAGATTCTAACTTAGCATTACTTGGAATTAACTAATTATAAGTATCCCTTATGTATTCTACAATAATTGTTAGTTATTGTACTTTATTTTACAGTGAGTTAACTTTATTGAAATGTTATTCAGGAACGCATTATGCTATAGATTGACTTTTAATATTTTAGAGGCACACTTTAAGGTTGACATGCACTCACTAGGTATAATGGGCACTTAATGTGTATTATAAATACTAGGTTTATTTTAGACGAATGTCTAAGATGTACTCGTTTTATTTTAGACGAACTAGTTACGTCTAAGATGTACTCGTTATATTTTAGACGAACTGGTTATGTCTAAGATGTAGTCGTTATATTTTAGACGAACTGGTTATGTCTAAGATGTACTCGTTATATTTTAGACGGACTAGTTATGTCTAAGATGTACTCGTTATATTTTAGACGGACTAGTTATGTCTAAGATGTACCCGTTACATTTTAGGCGAACTTGTTATGTCTAAGATGTACTCGTTACATTTTAGACGAACTGGGTATGTCTAAGATGTACTCGTTATATTTTAGACGAACTAGTTATGTCTAAGATGTACTCGTTATATTTTAGACGAACTAGTTATGTCTAAGATGTACTCGTTATATTTTAGACGAACTAGTTATGTCAAAGATGTACTCGTTATATTTTAGACGAACTAGTTATGTCAAAGATGTACTCGTTATATTTTAGACGAACTACTTATGTCTAAGATGTACTTGTTATATTTTAGACGAACTGGTTATGTCTAAGATGTACTCGTTATATTTTAGATGAACTAGTTATGTCTAAGATGTACTCGTTATATTTTAGACGAACTAGTTATGTCTAAGATGTACTCGTTATATTTTAGACGAACTAGTTATGTCAAAGATGTACTCGTTATATTTTAGACGAACTAGTTATGTCAAAGATGTACTCGTTATATTTTAGACGAACTACTTATGTCAAAGATGTACTCGTTATATTTTAGACGAACTAGTTATGTCTAATATGTACTCGTTATATTTTAGACGAACTAGTTATGTCTAAGATGTACTCGTTATATTTTAGACGAACTAGTTATGTCTAAGATGTACTCGTTATATTTTAGACGAACTAGTTATGTCTAAGATGTACTCGTTATATTTTAGACGAACTAGTTATGTCTAAGATGTACTCGTTATATTTTAGACGAACTAGTTATGTCTAAGATATACTCGTTATATTTTAGACGAACTACTTATGTCTAAGATGTACTCGTTATATTTTAGACGAACTAGTTATGTCTAAGATGTACTCGTTATATTTTAAAATTACTTCTTATTAATTCGTTTTAAGGATGTTAATTAATATTTTATAGTCATGATTTCACTATTTTAGTGTAATTTGTCAAAAAAACTTTTTCTTCTTTTTCATATCGTCAGTAAAATTTGCAAACCTCAATCGTTCCACTAAACTGGAATAGAAACACTGACCCAGTCAACTTCCATGCACGACGGGTAGGAGATTATTTAATGTCAGCTGTAAACAACAATTAGGTAGCATAGGAACACATATTAGAGGTATATGAATTCAAACTGGTGATCCTTAAGATTGTACCTGGCCACATTAAAATGCCTTTTTTATGTGGCCACCTTAGCACATTTTTTCCCGATTTAACACAGAGTTTTACTCGGATTTTGTACAAGCTTTTAAAAGTTAAAAGGTTTGTTCTATCAACAGGATATGTATAGCTGTTTCTTATCTACTTAACTGTATACATACACACAGCCTTGCTTTAAATATTTCTATTTATAAATGCCAATTAATTAATAATTATATGAAAATAGAAATTTCACTAGAAGTTTGGTTAAGAAAACTATTTTGATAACAGGACTCTGAATTCAGTACATAAAGTGTTCAAAATATGATAAAATGGCAAAAATACATCAAAGGACCTATACATACCTTTATCCTTCCCTAATTACATCGGTAATAAATTAAAGTGTGGATTAATAATCTTAAGAATTATGCTGAAGTTCTTAAACCAATTTATCAACAGATTTTTTTAAAATAGTTATTTAATTTACAAAAACGTAACCTCTTTCATACTTTATGCCCATTATTAAGTGTTTTTCATATTTATGCAGTACAGTCTTTGCTTATCTTTGAATTGTCAAATACATTACCTAATGAAAATCAAATATTTTTAAATGAGACTTTTAAAATATTAGTTAAAAAGCTTATAACATCTTAAAGATTTAATACTATTCGGGTGTCTTATTTTCACAAAAATGAATAACATATGCTTTTAGGAACTATATACACTGACACAAAATTAATATATGATATTGTGTATGATTCACAAAAAAGTGTTTTAAGTTATTTTCTGAAAAATTAATCCTAAAGTTAAAAAATGGTTAAACATGTTTTAAAATAAAGCCAACAAGTGTAACTTTTTGTTAGTATAACTCATAATAGAGCGCAATCATGAAGGTGTCAAGGGCTAAAGTATATGTAACAGATGTCAAATCGTAAGAAAAAATGAAAATTTATTGGGAGTGCATTTGAACTGTGTACAGAATAAATGAAAAGTGATTAAATAGTCCATACTGTTAGCGAACTATGAGAATGGTGTATAATTGCTCTAAACGATTATTTGTATCAAAACCAAACAGGAGAGGAAGGTTAGTATGTTTAATGATAGACTGAGATGGCAAGTAATACTGCATTCTAAAAAAAAACATTTAAAATATCTTAATTCAATATCTTTAGGTTTGCAGTTTATTGTACATGAATACACATCTACATTAATTTACTCTGACACCTGTGGCTATTTGTATAATCTTGTTAAAGATCAACACCATGTAATTTAGAGATACATTGCAGATGGTAATTTAATAATGTCTACACTATCTGAGGTAGAAATATTGTTGTAAAATAAAACATAAATATTCCATTACTGGCGAATTTTTAATCTAGAATGTCAATTAGTTTTTGGATTGAAATATTACGGAAAGTTTGTGGTCGTGTTAAATATCACTACTTAAGTTTTAATATGAAATGATTTATAAGTTTCAAATAAACGTTCATTACAAATTTTTATTAAAATTGCACTTTTAAAAGTTTTAAATTAATCTTTAAATGTCTTAAGTTGATCTTATATACAAATCAGATAAATTAATGGTATTTATTCCAAACTGTGTACGTCACAATAAGGCAATAAATTTAACTGTATGACATTTAGGTTATATTTTATTCGACATACTATTATGACCACACACTTTTTAATATTTTTTTAAAGGTAAATCAATAAATCACAATAAAAATAAAATATATAGTTATATTCTCTCAGGGCTGGGAAAGACAGGAACGTAACAAAAATACATCATACAATTCTATAAACAAACCTGTACTCAATATTTTCTATGTGACACACTACAGTTCCTATTAAATGTTGTTCAGGCGATATTTTGGGTTTTATAGATATATTAGTAAACATTTATTCAATTTGGATTTTGGAACTATTACTAGATTTTAATTGATTCTAACGCCCAATTGGTATATTCTGAACATATTTTCCCAATTTAAAATGTTACGTTTTATTTACTTATAATTGACAATCTTAAAACCTTAGAATAATTTATGCCTAAGAATTCTGTTTGTGAATTATGTAAAGCTGCCAGGAGGTGGACCAGTTCAGTGTAACAAAGATGGCTGCCTCATGCATGAATGTATTAGCTGCACCTAAATGAGCTTCGCCAAGAACTCACCCACTTCATGGTAGGTATATTTATTTATTTTTTTATACAATGTACTTCCCTATTAAATAATCTTAATCTTACCACTAACCAAACGAAAATATTTATATTTTACATTATATTAACACAATATATATCGTTTTATAACCGACAATTTATTTATTTATGTTTCCCTCTAAACTCTTTTAAAACCTGTTTTGATATTGTTCGTAGTTGATTTGTTGTCATTGTAAATAATAATATGTTTAAAATTTGCACAGCAACTTCGGTATCCCTATGTTCTTATGGAGTGGCCACATTCAAGTTGCTTATGGGGTTGCTTTCTACGTACCTGGATTCGCAATGTAACCTTAAAGTGTTTCTCATTTTCCACTTTCATTGTTGGAAAGTCTGCTGGTTTTCCAACAAACTCATTAGTTGATTCTTCAAAGAATTCGAGTGGAACTATGTCTTAATTAGGCATGTATCGACACTTCAAGCCATGACAGTTGATTCTTCTAAGAATTCGAGTGGAACTGTGTCTTAATTAGCCATATATTGACACTACAAGCCATGACAATTGATTATTCTAAGAATTCGAGTGGAACTGTGTCCTAATTAGGCATATATCGACACTACAAGCCATGACAATTGATTCTTTTAAGAATTCGAGTGGATATGTGTCCTAATTAGGCATGGATCGACACTACAAGCCATGACAATTGATTCTTCTAAGAATTGGAGTGGAACTGTGTCTTAATTAGGCATATATTGACACTACAAGCCATGACAATTGATTCTTCTAAGAATTTGAGTGGAACTGTGTCCTAATTAGGCATGTATCGACACTACAAGCCATGACAATTGATTTTTCTAAGAATTGGAGTGGAACTGTGTCCTAATTAGGCATGTATTTACACAAAAAGCCATGACAATTGATTCTTCTAAGAATTCGAGTGGAACTGTGTCCTAATTAGGCATGTGTCGACACTACAAGCCATGACAATTGATTCTTCTAAGAATTGGAGTGGAACTGTGTCCTAATTAGGCATGTATTGACACTACAAGCCATGACAATTGATTCTTCTAAGAATTGGAGTGGAACTGTGTCCTAATTAGGCATGTATCTACACTACAAGCCATGACAATTGATTCTTCTAAGAATTCAAGTGGAACTGGGTCCTAATTAGGCATGTATCTACACTACAAGCCATGACAATTGAGGTGCTTATTCTTAATGTGTCCCTTCTGTTTGTTTTTAAATTAAAATTATACCTTATGATAGAATGATAAGCTGTCAAGCAGATGTTTGTAGTCATTTAAAACTTACAGACATCTAAAAAAAGATTTTTTTTAACTTGAAGACAATTTAAACTGTTGAATCTCAAACACGTAAAAATCATAAGATTATATTTAGATAATATTTTGTCTATTAACAATTATGAATTATTTTTAATTGATATTAATAAGACCAAAGAAAAGTTCATTATTGTTATTTTTTTACAAACTATTGTACAACAACTAAAGAAACTTATAGTAATGAAGTAATTTTGACACTTTTAGTAAACCAGAAATTAAATAAATTATTGTTGTATTAGCCAGGTTATTTAAAATTCCATTGTTGCTGAAAATAATTTCGTATTATTGAACTTTCACATCTAAAACCGGTTACCTTGAAGTACAGTAATTAATAAACAAGATGTAAATATCGGATAATAAAGCAACAATGGAACTCTAATTTTGGATATATTTTCAAACCAGATGTAACGATATGAGCCACTCTTTTAATGTTTCCATAAAAGGATGTTTTTTTTAAATCCAATAATGACAGTTTGAGTGGAGCTATTGTTCTCTCAAGTTATACGTTTATTGGTTCTTTTAGAATCAAACAGATTTCGCTGAGTCCTATTAACTGTTGCTACGTCCTCGTTATGATGTTGAAATATAATGTGTTGCTCAAAGTTAAACAAACCAACAAAAACACTAAGAATGTTTTAAGAAAAACTAGTTAATATTATTACAATAAGCGAAGCTGTTAATTTATGTTGGTTATATTTATTAACATTTATTGGGAGGGACATTATTTATAAATTGAGTAAATAAGTTGAGTTTTACTTAATTCAAATATATATAATAATAAATCAATAATAATTATTAATGTACAAGGTGTTCAAAATGTCAGGTGAAGAAATTATATTTCTCAAATACTGGTTAAGCATTTGCAACCCACCTTCGTAGAATCAAAATTAGACCCATGGAAAGTGAGCGTAAAGGCACTGGAATCAGAAGTACACAGAACAAAAGCACAGATTTAAATAAAAAACTATCGTTTATTAAATAAATGTTATTAAGTTATTACATTTAAAAGCATTTTAAAAAAGTATAAGTTGACAAAAATTCCATATTTAGACAAAACGGACTGTTAACTGTGTGTGAGAATTTACCAAAATATGCATAAATAGTTACAGATATTTGTTTATTAACATCTGTCCTCAAGACAATAAAAACTATAAAAAAAAATAAAATAAAAGATTACAACAGAAAATAAGACTATCGAATATAAAAATGGAAAATTTCGTTATATATAAACGGAAATCAATATGAAGTAGGCCTAGTAAGTTGTTCATTACGACGGCGCAAAAACTAATACCCCAAGGTAAGGCCAATTGGGAAAAGCAGAAAAAAAAGGTTATACTTAATAATTTCACAAAATCCTGTAGCCCAGAGAGGGCGGCTCCTAATACAACTACAAAGTACACAGTTTCGACCCTGTTGTTTGAAAAAATCACCAGAAATGAGCAAAACATTAATTTAAACTAAAAAAGAAATAATAAAATCTTAATATAGTTCTCGCTGCAAAATCAGTAACAATTCACTTATAGAAGAAACGTCTCTTCAAAGTTTAACTGGTGACACTCTAAAAAGTTCAATAAATTAAGTAAAAGTAAAAGATCGGATAAAAAACTGAAGTTGACTCACCTGCATGTCAAAGTCGTAAATTTGGAGGCTGTTAGATGTAGAGCGTGGAAAGGGGGAAGATGTGGCTGCTCTTCCGGGGCGCAGGTTGGGAGGCTAGGCCCAGTCCGTAATGTCCACGCTGCGTCTCCAAAAAACAGCAGTCATTGAAGCCATGCAGGTGCCCATCCATCACACTCCAACTCTGAACCCAAAGCTAAATAAACAGCACATGACACAACACTTTTAATCCAGCTCCATAAAAAGCGACATAAAAAACATATACAGGCGAAATAAAAATTAGTTACTTTAAAAGTAATTAAAAAGCTGCCATTAAACACGTAAAAAGGTAATTTTTATAAAAGAAAAAAAAGGTGGATGGAAAGTTTATAATTTCTTCAAATAAAAGGTTTTTACCCAAAGTAAAAAAAAAGACTAACTAAAACTGTTTATACAAAATATGAGCAATGGAAAACAATTTTACATAACTAGGTATTTCACTTAAAATCCTGCAGTGTCAGGGAAAAGCCTGAAAGATTTGCTAGACCTAGCCTATAAAATATTACAAGTTAAAAACTGTTAAAATTAATTACGGTGTTTAGTAAAAAACAATAAAATTATTGAAAAAAACCAATTAATTAAGTATAAAATTGGTTTTTAAAATAACAAAATAATATAATAGATAGGAATATATAATTATGTTTACATCGGCATAAGAGCCTAACCCATATCTGCTGAAAATAAAATTTTTTTATTATGATTAAAAACACCTTTATTAATGATTGAAACTAAACAAAAAAGGAATAAGAAATATCAATAAACAATATTTGTATATAAAACAAAACGAAATATTACTAACAATTACCCAACAGACTTTATCTGCTAGACATAATGTAACAAGTGAGAAGTCAGAATGGTGGGTCAGACGCAGAAGGCCAGGAACACCAAAAGGAACTCACGGAACACCGAAAACTAACAAAAAGACACAAAAGCGAAATAACATAGATAAGAAGGCGGGCTATCTGATAGACGACCATAATGTGCTAACGGCACGCATTTAAACATAATAAATTTGGAATACTAAGCAACCAATGTTTTTCCATAAAGCAACCAATGCTTTATATGTTGTTCATTACATCAGTGGGACCTCCCACAAAAAGTTTGAGAATGGTCTGATATGAGAATAAAGTTTAGGTTATAAAATATATAAACGGGCTTAATTGAAAAATGTAAATAAAATACAATGCCACAAGGGCTACTTCAATTATTTGTACGTAAACATATTTTTACACATATTCGTTTAAATAAGAACCTTGAAGTTAAGTATAACTATTAGTTTACTGAACTATCGTATTAGAAAGCAGTTACTTTTGGACAAATAACGATTCTTTGCCTAAAAATATATATTTTAAGGGAAACAAAACACGGACATTGGAAAGCACTATCAGGTATTTACCATTTCTTAGTATTACCACTGTACATGGATTACACATTTATCATATTTTACCACCCATAGCGTGTCATTAACTAGTTTCGTTACCAAATAACTAATAGCCTATCACAGAGTATACATTACAAAATATTAATATTGCCTGGTTTACAATATTTGGTAGAGTTACTCCAATTCCAAAAAGCATTTAAGTGAAGTTGTAGAGTTATAAGTTTATGTTCCTTTTATTAACAAAATTGAAATTTTATTTTCAAACTGAAGCATTTAGAATCATATTATATTTTTAATAGTTATTTACTTAAGACGGTCTACACATATCTGCCATAAAAGATTATCGAAAGCTCATTCCATTGCATTGCGTTTTTATTCACTGTAAAACTTAACCAGAACTCTAACATGTAGAACTTAACCAGAACTCTAACATGTAGAACTTAACCAGAATTCCCTATGGTTAAAAAAACAACGTTACCCTTTATGAATCAAATTCAATATAGTATCATAATTAAAACTCGTTAATTCTTAAAAATGGGTTACTTTAAATTTCGAAGATGTTTCTTTATTTCGTCTCATTGTACTTGTTATACCTTCTTAGAGTTTATATATCGACAACGTGCCTTATGAAATCTATGTAAACAATATGCTGAACTGCCAATAATCAATATATTTTATTTATTCAGTATTAATGTATCCAGATTTCCTTTTAAATTAATACATCGGACATTTCTGGAATAAATTTAACATATTGTAAATGTACAACTACTATTACTATCAAGGTTTACATTTATTACTTTTCAAAATACATATGTTTTATTGATAAAAAAGTTAATTGTTTAAAATAATGTTTTTGTTGGAGAAAATTATTTGTAGTAAATATTTTTTTCTTTGAAATGGTAGGTCATATTGATATTTGCTCTAATTTGGTACGTAAAACGATTATATCCGAAACAAATCCTCAAAACATAACTTTTGAGTACTTTAGAATTATTAATAGTTTAAACCTATTCGTATCAAAACTTTTCAATTGATAAGTCGTCAATATTATACGTGTATATGGTTTATTACTGAAGTGGATCATTTATTTCATTAAAGAAGGTAAAACTTGGTGCTAAACCAACTTTTTTTAATTAATGTTTTTTTTCTATTAAAATAAAACTCTAGCAAGCCAAAAATACAACTTATAAGAGTTTTAAATATTTAACATCGTGGTCATTTAAATTTATAGCATTGAGATTAATAAACAATTAACTATGTTCAGGAACCATTGTATATTGAAGCAGTAATTGTTAAAACATCCATACAGTACCTAATATTTACTAAACATATCTAAAATAGAGCATAAATACAGCTTTTTAACAATTGAAAGTAAAAAATTGTTTGATACAAGTATAACTAAGAAAAACGCAATAAAACAAATCTTGCAATACACTCCTTGGTCTTGGAGGTACACTCCTCATAAACTGGAACTAATTGTGGAATTTTAACTAATTA